>OX402535.1:7401420-7504428 GCA_948098885.1 Drepanosiphum platanoidis
AACGACAAATATTATACCGAGAGAGCATTACTAAACCGAGCCGAATATTAGTACTGTTTTCACCGAAAAAAAGATACACCATATCGTACACTGTGAACGGGTTCGGTTCGAGGATCGAGCGACACGAGGGGGTTGCACGTGCCTCGAGATATCACCTACGTCGTGACTTTTACATAGGTGTACATTAATACGTTTTATCCCGGGTATTGACGTACAATGGTCCAGTGAGTTGCGAACCACACGACTTCTTTATTATAATATAATATTCTATTCTATAGATACGCGATTAATGCCACACAGTAGCAGTATATTATTATTTCATCTTATAATACATTTAATTTTGTTATGACTATTTACTACCATAATTAAAACGGTAATGCTTTCATCAGATTCAATACGATAATAATAATAATAATAGCTTGATGTAATATTAATCTGAAGAATATTTAATTTTTTTTTTATTCGTCCTAGAGCGGCATTTCAAAGATAATACATCACTTTTACACTTTTTATCGCGGGTATTAAAGTACAATAAATAATAGTTTTCGCGTACTCAAACGTACAATATCTTATTTACCGTAGTACACACGACGCGTGATCTGCATTATTTATATTATTATAATAATAATTACTGGTGTATATTGTTTTATCGTAGACATTGAAGTTTTTTCCTCATTTCTTCGCACCACGTTTTTTTTTTTTTACATTAACGACGCGACGCGTACAAAATGTATAGGTTTATATTTATGATTAGTACCTACGTGTGTATTTATCATTATTAAATTGGTATCGAATAACAAATTTAATATAAATTTCGACCATTACTGGCTTATTGCCAATTTCATCGTATTGCATCGATATATACATATGTATATAAATTATGCATAAATTGATACTTTACGATGGTCACAATTAAAAAATTCGACGAGGTTATTTTAATTAATATTGATTGATATAAATCAATACACATGAGCCGCTCGAGAAATTAGAACTCGTGAACTAAGTTCATTTATCGTTATAGACGTCTCCACAGCTGCAGTTTACAAATAATATACGATTATACCGTGCGTTCGCGACTCGCCGTGAACTCGGGATTTTTAAATTATTATATTTTTATTAAACACCGTCTGAAAAGTTTTAAGAATTAACTAATGAATTAACTGATGTTGAAATTGCATCGTTTTCATAACATTATTGTAAATTATTACAGTTATTATTTTATAGTCGTGTAGACTCTCTAATCTCGATTAATAAGTAATAAGTAATATTTTTATCTTTTCGTAGTACAAGGTAAACACGACGTAGATAGGTAAACGTAAATTATCGAGATCCGCCCGATAAGACGGACTATTGAAAATTATTTTCAAAGTTCTAATGACCTAGGGTATTGCCATTACGTTATATACTTATATATATATCACGATTCAATTAAATTCCATCAAAATCGTTTTAAAATCACATATTATTTTTTCATGATTTTTGTATAGGTAATTCGCAATTTGTTTAGAAAAGTGAAACGTTTTTCTTGTCGAAACGGAGACTCGAGTACAATAAATTATACTCAAATGGTGTTGAATCGAATGGTTTTCGGCGAAAATTGCTACTTTGGGTGGGGCCTGGTCGCGTCCGAGCTGCAGTTTTTATATAGGACGTTTCAATAGATCGGGAAACAATCTGCTGAACTTTGTGGTGTACTCTCGACCGTGACGGTTTTAACGCGATCGTTACTATTATCATCTCGCACGACGTTCAGAACGCGCGATTGTTTGAAATGTCGATCGTTAATAATAACAATTACAGTTTACCGTTTATGGACGCCCTAAAGACCGGAAAACGTTAAACGAGATTAACCAGTACGGTGTATTTAATCGCCGTCGAACGGAAATATAATTACGCGTGGTTTGTTATAATATCGTGCGTGGAAAATAAGACGGCGTCGTTTTAACGGATAATTTAGTTTGATCTTTGTAACGCGCACGTGTGTGAATATGCGATTACGGTCGTTAACGCCACAGAATGAAAACCGCACAAACGTACGAGTGCAAACGTCACATAAACAATGAAAATGTTGCAACGGGTTTGTTTATCGAGTTTCTCATATCGGCGGCGAGTCGAATATTAGTTTCGTTCGCGTTACGAATGCGCGAGGAGACGTTTTCTCCGATTCGCGAAGCTATAAAACGACCCGCGGTCGTCACACCGCCACTGCAATAACGATTGGGACGATATCGGACATTAAAGGAAAAAAAAGAAGCGTTTTCGCGGTTATACATAATAACAGCTACCCGACGATCCAAACAGTGAAACGATGTTTATTGACGAACCCGACCCGAGTCGGTTTATTTATCAACAATAGTACGTACGTATTTTTTTTTAAATCGACCGCTATAAAAATATTACCGCCACAGACGACGGCGGCAAGCCGTACCAACAGGCAACCAAACGTACACGGCGCGCGTAACCTTTCGCGTGATAAACGATGAATTATGAAAATACCACTTAAAACGTATGCCGTGTCGTGAACAAAGTTCTCGCGAATGACGTCTTCGCGCAGTGACGATAAAATAGTTCCGCGAGTCCGTACGCCCGTTATACTTTTGCGAGGTCGAAATTGTATAAACTATGTGTGCGCGTGTCGCGAATGTAACGCGTATAATAATAATAATAATATTATATTTTACGTACAATAAAAATGTGTCATGCACTATAAACCGTATTGGCGTAACTCCTTTATGATGGGAGTCGACAGTCGAGGAGCGGGAAAATACAACGGCTCAACGCGTTTTGTTCGTGCGAATCGCGTCGAACATCGCGAACGTTTTGGAAAATCCTTTCTCGAGGGTTCTCTACAATATAAAACGAAACTATCGACCGAATTTCATACTCAAAGCTCCAGCGGTTCCGGCTGGGCGATTTTTTCCAAATTTTACCCTTTCTACCCCTTTTAACCCCCTCGGGGGTTGAATTTCGGGAAAAACTTTCTCAAAGGGATTCTACTACGTGAAACGAAACTATTGGCCGAATTTCGTACTTAAAGCTCCAGCGGTCCCGACTGGACGATTTTTTCCATTTTCACCCCTTTAAACCCCCTTGGTGATGAATAACAAAAATGTAGGCAATAGAAATTGCATTATTTGTATTAAGTAGTAGGTAATGTCGAGTTTTAAAAAAAGCGATTTTTTCCATTTTTACCCCCTTTTAATCCCATTAGGGGAGTGAATAATGGAAAATGCAGAAGTTATAGATATTTCATTTTTTTGTGTTACATAGTGTAGGTATATGCTAAATTTCAAAAAAATATAACTTTTTCCATTTTTACCCCTTTTAAACCCCTTAGGGGTTGAATTTCGCAACACCCGTCACTTAGTGCCCATCCCCTACCTATTTACTATCTACCTGCCAAATTTCAGCTTCGTAGGTCAAGTAGTTTTCGAGATTTCGTGTATAAAAGAAAATACCACTATATTTTATATATATATAGATTGGTAATTACTTGAAATGTAACGATTGTGTAATTATGAGAATAACAATGACTATGATGATGTAACAATAATCATATAATAATATTGTAATTAACGAGTGTGTTTGCGTGAAATCGGAGCGAAAGTTTACGTCAGTACAGTAGTGCGCGGGCCAATGAAAGCTGAGCTGCTCGCGCCACCCGACCAATGACAGCTCGCGCAACCGACAAACAGAGATCCTGTGACGCAATTACGGAAATTCATTAAATCAGAGTGTGCGGACGATCAGTCTAGTGTCGACAACGGTTCGGAAAGTTCCTCGGTTTTTTTATAAAATAGTTCGGTTATTATTTTTCTTCCGTAAACAATTATTGTGCCGACGATTTTTATTACATAGTTCGTCATTTCGTCGACGACAAATCAAACTTTCGATCGGGTCTTTTGATTATTTCTATCTAAATCGTTTTCACCGTGTGGCTTTTGCATCCGTTACTTTATTTCACAAGCCGATGGACAATTCACCGCGAACACCCTCAGCACTGCAAGTCTGCAGACCCGCCGGGAGGCCGTGAGTAGTAACTATTATATTTATTTACAGTCTATATTAGGTTTATTAAGTTTGATTAAGTTTATTAAGTCTCGATTTATTATAATTCGTAAAATTATTCCGAAAAAAAATAAATGTACACGATTGTGTGTGTGTGTGTGTGTGCGCGCGTGTATGCGCGTAGGTTTTTAAAAAGTTCCGAGTTTAAACTATTTCAGTAAACATTTTTCAATAATTGAAATAATCATACGTGCGTTTGTGCGTTTACTCTATGAGTAAAAATCAATTTTTAAGGTCCTATAAATCCTGAAATCTCCTTTAAATTCATTGGATAAGGCAGCTAAATGATTTTATAAATAGTGAAAATCCCGATAACGTATTCATCCTTATCGCAATCGCGCACGTCTTGAAAATACAATTTTGTTTTGTTATACTCGCATTTTGTATTTATAAATTCATAATATTCGTTTTGAAATTTCGCCCTGTTGTATCGATTCATCGAGTTCTTTCTGGGCCACATAAAAACATTTGGCAGGTCGATTATGGCCGACTTAAACCAATAATATCGGTCCTAAAATTAGCGAAATAATATTAAAATTCGATGTACAAACTAGAAAGTTCTTAAAATCGCATTTAAAAAATAATAATATGTGTTTTTTAAAACGACGATTTAAAGATAAGGCGGGGGTTTCTTTTTCTAATGTTTCTCCTGCAGTTTCAATAAAGTATTTTCGTGAGATAAAATTTACCGTCCTGCCCCGCAGTGTTGTCGACGGTACGCACGTCGTATTCCATTACAATATTATTTATTTATTTTCACTGCACAACACATATTATATCGTATTGCATTTTTTATCGTATATCAAGTGAACGTCGCATACTTACCGTTTCGATTCGGACGACGAGGCGTCACATGTGGCCGTGGCATTTTGCAGCGTGCGCGTACACGTCGAAACGACGATAAGATTGTTTTTTTTCGCGAGCCGCGCGTGTTAAAACGATCATAAAATCGATTATTATATATATATAAATATAATGTATATTATGCGAAATAAATAAAAAAAACGGGCAGAAAAACTGTCCCGTATCGGTGATTTACTACAGCAGACGAAACAAACCGTAAAAAACGCATAAATGCTATATGCACAACACACACACACACACACACACTATATATAACTAAACTATTATACGGATAAAACGAATCGAGTAAACAAGAGGCAATATTATCGTCGTAAAATTATATATGACTAATATTTTTTAGATCCTTGCGCAGTCGTAACGCACGCTTTCTTGTCGTCATCGTCACACGGCGATCGTTGTTGTTGTTGTTGTTGTTGTAGTTGTCGTCGTCGTCGTCGTCGTTGGCTTCGAGACGCGATAAAAAGCGTCGGTACACGCGGATCGGAATAGTACGTACCACTGTTGTTATTATTATTACCCTGTTGCGGGTTTGGCAACGGTTTTCGTTTTTAATTGGGGTAAAAGAAATAAAAATAAAAAAAAAATCCAACGCCGAAGAATATTTTATAAAAATATAACATGACACGATGATAGGCACTCGCGAAAAGCTCGAAATCTCCCCCCCCCCCCCCGTGTTACACTTTAACGGTATGTGTGCACACCTCGCGCGATGACGTTTTTATCGGCCCTCGATTCGAAACGAGAAATATTTACAATTTCCGCCCGTTAAAACGACGGTGCTAAAGTGCATATAAAAAAAAACTCTATACGATATCGCGTCGTACAGCGCTCGTCGCTCTCGTGTCGACCAGTACATTTTTATTTTTCGTGTTCGTAAACTCCGGTAGTAGGTTTTTAATGAGCCCCGCTCCGCGTGCGGTCGACGGGTCTTTAAAACGACGATAATAACAATGATGAAAATAATAATAATAATAATAATAATCAGTCGTCGGTCGACGCGCGTTATCTCGTCTAGCGACACGACCGTTTCGCCGCAGCGCGACCGCCGCGCCGGAGTTTATTGTGCCGGTGTTATTTTTTTTCGTAAACTGTTTTCGGGCTCATAGGCGAGTTCAAATGGCGCGGTATGACAAACAGCAGCGCGCGTTCGTCTCGGTCGTCGTGCACTCGATAAAATCGAAACGATTACTGTATCCATCACGTATACGCGCGCGATACCCTAACTGCAGTGCAGTTTAAGTGCGGTCGGCGAACGATACAGTCGACTGCACTGCACCCGAGTACTCGAACAAACACCAATTGCGGAAACGAATCGGCGATAACATAATATTATCTCATATATGATCTTCAAACTGAAAATTCTAAAATACTACAAAATACTACATACACACTATATTTACAGCAAAGCGCGTGTATAACACGCGACGGACGTGCATGCGAAAACCTATGAAAACTTTCTAATCGAGCGAAGGATCTACCGCGTTGCGTAGAATTTCAGTTCAAATACTCTAATTCGTCGAGAAAAAGACGACTTGTAATTTTTTAAATTTCTTATTACATAATAAGTATTTACTTACCTATTTTTAAGTTTGTTGAATTTTTTTTTTAAATCAATAAAAACGATTGAAAAAACGAGTGCATAATATTCGAATGACAAGTGTATAATACTGTACATTTTTGCCCGGTGCCTTACAAATCTCGAGGACGGTCCTGGTTCGGTGCCACTGGGGCTCGCGCGCGTGTTTTTAATGTCAACGCCGGTATTTATAATAAACTCTCGTATATTATGCCGCGTGCGTTGAACCGTATATTCCGATCGAAAATACAAACGAAGTGAAATGGAATTAAGATTCCGAACCGTCGTCGCGTCGGTGCATTGTACTTGTAGAAGCCGTTTTCCGTTTGCGCGGCGGAATAAGAAATATCGTCGTACACAGAAGTTCGCGGACGACGACAGCTGCTGCAGTGTTTAACTGCAGCTGGGCTCCGCCAAGCTCGCATGCATCCGAAACGAAATAATAATATGTATATTTAATTTATACTGCACCGTGCGTACGAAGGAAATTACGCGGATCGAATTCATCGTCGGCGCCGTTAAACGGAGGTCTGCAGTTTGGCGAGCTAAGGATTTTCAAAAGGGAGAGAATACGATTTTTAGTCGACTCCGACTTATAATAAATTGATTAGTCACGCGATCTGTACCCAATCAAAAACGAATACAACGAATACCGCTCGATTTGATTACATTTAGCTGTGCAATATCCGTCGCCTATGCACCCTGAACAAAATTCTCCACGAAATTTTATTTTAATTTTATTTTCTCGACGTAAAAAATATCCTTTTTGATAAACAGCGTACTTATAGAACGGACACGCGAAAGTTACGATAACGTTTTGAAAAACTCATTCACATTCGATTACCATATATAGAATCGGGAGCGGACAAACTTTTTTTGACTCTACTAAAAATTTACTTTGACGATCGACTTCCATAAAAACAAGTTTTTTTTTATTATCGGTTTTATTAATTTCCCTGCGCGTGGCCTAAAAATAAATTCGTACGCGATCGATTATAGATGGAAGGATAAATAAAACAAAATCCAATAATATCATATCATTCGATTCTCAATTTTATTATTACTTTTGACATGTCGCGCGCGAGGACTTTTCTTCCGTCTCGGTAAATTTACATTTAGTGATTTCGTGATGACACATTTTTCTAAACGATAAATCAATGACGTTTACTTACCGACGACGACCATGTCGCGGCGGACACTACGACTATGCTGAAACACACGCATACACGCACTTACCCCGTGTGGATCGCCACAGCTCACCGCCACCTGAAACGATAGTTAAATCATTAAATAATCGATGAGTTTTTATACGGATCGAGAAGTGGTATTATTTGCTTCCCCGAATTCGTAAAATTGTAAACAAACGTTATCGACGTATAGACGATTGTGCGGTACAAACGAGTAGAGTCTCTCTAACTTTCTATCATATCGTCCGATCAAAACTCGACCACAGTGGATATTTTTTATATAATTTTATCTAATTTTAAAATTTTTATTTACGTGTCTTAAATGTGTAGAAAATTCGAATCATTAATTTTCAAGTATATTCTTGCCCTTGAAAAAGTTTCTACGAGCGCCCTCGATGATTAAATGATGCACGTTTATACGATTATTAATTAATTAATCTTATTTCAATTAATTTAACATATTAATTAATCGATTTATTAACGTTGTTTAATAACGTCCAACGTCTAAGTTAAATCGTCATTACGAATGCGTTTATTGTGATTAATGCTGCATTATCGCAAACGCCGGTTCGCAATAAGCAAGTTATTCCTATTTCGTCTTTTTATCACGATAAAATCGTTGATCAACACGTGACACGCGCGTAACCGGCGGAAGATATTTGGCGGTCGATGAAGACGCGCGCGGCGCTTTTGGTGAAAAACCGTTTGGCGGAGACCATGACCACTAGTAAGTAGAGTTTTTCGTGAGGCTGCTGTTAAAACTTTGATATCGTCTAACGAGTATATAGTACGCCCCACGAGAGACGCTAAACCAGTCCAAAAGGCGCTCGCGAAGCTCTCGTCGTCGTTTAAATTCGCCGAGGAGTAGCGTCTCTCGGGTGTAAGGGGAGCCGTACTATATACTCGTTGAACGATCAAAGTTTTAACAACAACCCTCACGAAAAACCCTACTTACTAGTGGTCATGGTCTCCACCAAACGGTTTTTCCCCAAAAGCGCCTCGCGCGTCTTCTTTGACCGCCAAATATCTTCCGGCCGGTTACGCGTGTCACGTGTTGGATCGCCGCGTAGTGAGTTGAGTAAGTCGTTGAACGCGGAGCTCTCGTCGTTTAGATGCGCCGAGGAGTAGCGTCTCTCGTACTCTATATATTCACGATCAAAGTTTTAACAAGACGACCTCGCGAAAAACTCTACTTACTCGTGGTCATCGTCTCCGTCGAACGGAGCCGCGTCGTCTTTGACTTATTCCGCCGCGCCTCTAATACGCGAAATCGCTGGCACGCGTAACATTGTTTGTGTTGGCCGATTTCAAAAGCGTCCGCCGCCGCGCACCGCCGCTATTAAATCTAACGAAAACGGTAAAAGGGGTACTAATTGAAAACGTTTTTTTTTTTGTTCCGATTTTTTCGAAATTAAGTATACATACTCTATAACACAAATAAACATTGTCTATAAACTTTATTTTGTGAAATTCAACTCCTAAGTGGGTTAAATGGGGTAAAACTAGAAAAACGCTGGAGCTTTTTACGTTTTTACGTGTTAGTTAGTTAGTTTTTAATACACACACACACACCGACATGGTCGGGTCGGTAAAAATAAATTTGTGGCGCTTACAATATTTAATATCAGTAGTGTTTACGATAGACTTTGTTTTCGAGCGGTAGACAATAAATGTTATGATAATATGCGCGCATTATGCAAAATCCGATACACATTTCGGCCCAATGTCTCATTTCGTCGGCGCGTCTACGAATGATCTATAAAAATAAACCCCATACATATACGTGGATATTGTTAATTAGTAATTACTAATTACAATACGCAGGGGCCGGCGTAAATCGTGTACGCTCGATACGATTGTGCACTTATCGCGCACATGTTGTTTTTTGATGTTATCATGCACGCCGAGTAATTATTGCACGAGCGAGTAATCCGGTAGCCGAAGTCGTTGTTTCAGCGTGCATTATTATTGTTGCGCTCGCCGCGTACACCTTTACCCACTACTACTACTACTGCCCGCGCGAAAAAGGTTACCCGTCGTTATCGCGGTTTTTGTTATTGTTCCCCGGTCTGGCTACCTGCGTGCAAATTATGATAATAATATGCGCATGCACCGGACGACGAGACGGATTTTATTCGCCGCGGGTACAATACAATAATGATAATAATAATAATAATAATAATAATAATATAACGTTTAGATTATTGTTACGATTATAGCGATCGCGAAAACGAGTCGTCCTTGTTTTGTACGCCTCATATCCACTCGCGCGCGCGCATCGCTTTCACGACCGTCCCCGTTCGACTACATATATTTTACAAGGGACTTTTCTCGCAACGAGGTTTTTTTTTGTGCGAATCGTTTCCCGGCCCTATCGGGTGCACGGTTTTTTCCTTTTTCGTTATGAATTTCCACGCCACGGCCCAAAAAGATAAATCGATCGATCCTTAATCGACACCCACTGACCATGGAAACGAACTAGGTTTTAAAATGTTTTTTTTTTTTTTTCATCCACCTTTGTCCTATGATAGTTTTTAATTATTTTTTATCAGTAAATTAAGGGTCGAACCGTACTACTATAGTATGATTAATTCATAATCGCAATAATCGCGCAGGCCATCGATACATTTGTCCGCGGAACAACTAAAATTTTTCCATCGTTTTTTCTCGCATTATAAGTATCATAAAATTTAGTAGGACAAAAAAATGAAAAAATAATGTTTTGTTATAATTACATTAGTTAAACTATAATCATTGTCTCGCAGTGCGCCCACCTACTATTGCAATTAATTAGTACATATTTTTAATTTTAATTAATACTCGTATCTCGTAGGCATTGTTAATTATATGTTTAATGTTTTTCCACGGAAAATCCTGGTTCATTTTGTACTTGGTTTTACGCGCGCGTTTATATAAATTAACTATCAGATGTAACTCGCTACCGAAACCGAAATCCGAACCGAAACAAGTATTACCTAAATCATTTTTCCTGGCTATTGTAATTTTTTATACGGTCTTACTTTATATTAAAAACAAAAATTAAATAAATTAGAGTATATGTATATAATATATACGTTACATTATTACAATAACAATTCGGCGTGAACGAATAATCTCGCCTTGTACACGTTAATAATTCCATATATAGACAGCGCCAGCCGCGGCGTGCGTGTATAACCGGTTAATTCAGCGAGTCCGAAATACGTGTATTTTAATTGTTTGTACTCTCGTGTGCTTATTGCGCGATAAGCTGCACATTAATATCATTATAATTCGTCGTTTTTTAATTTTTTGGAAATGCCATATTGCTGCGAATAACACTATTCGTTATGAATTATCATTAAAATACGTATTACGACGTAAACATACAATAACAATATAGCCTAGAGACTACAGTAAAGGACTTGGTTTTTATTTGTAGAAATTTGGACTATTCTAAACTATCCTAAACATAATAAATTATAATTAATTATAAAAATTATAAATGTATATATATATTATAATTTATAATATTAGGTACCGCGGGTAGGTATATTCGCGCGCCGAGTGCGATTGCGAGACCGAAAAGCGAACGGACGGCGTATACCGATATACGTATACGACAATAATAATAATAATTAACGGTCGTGTAACGTCGACGGCAGTATAAATTCGTACGTTTCGTTCACATTTTTAACGATTCGATTTTACAATAAAATCGTATTCGAAATAATAAAAAACGGGCGTGTGCGCATACCGACGTACATCGTTTAAGGGAATTGATTTACGACACACGAAACCCTATGATATATAATGATGTAACTATATAACGATATTAGAACCCAAACAAATTTATATTAGGTACAACGTGGGTGTAAAATTAACGAAAATTATATTGTTAACGCGCGGGGTTTACGAGTTTATTGATTTACGACGCCAAACGCACACATCATAATACGGCGTATACGTATGTGTATATACAATAGCGTTAAACGAGCGCGTATGTAACGTACGTCCGTACGGTCGTTTCCGTATTTATATACCCGAGGAACCGTCGCGGTCGTCGTACGGGTCGCGTCTATTATTTCGATGAATATTATTGTCTGACGGCGGCGTAATGCCGTCGATTTTATAATGTCGTATAAATCGCTCGTCGATCCGAAAGCGCGTTTCAGTTCGAAAGACGTGCACTGCAGTGATCCGACGGGCTGGAGCAGTCGAGCGTCTCCGCGCCGCTAGACGTACGCGTAATATTATACTACGCGCGTAGAGTTTTGAAAATTTCCCCGTACACGCGAATGACATACAATATATTATTATGACGAGATTTCTCGAAAACGTATGATATTATAACGTTTACAATGAAATTTAATATTAAAAAAAAATACCACGACTCTATTGAGAAAAAAATTACTGTTGCATTTTGTGTTATAAAAAAAAACGTTTGTTGATATAATAATAATACAAGGACATTCGAATCGATGAAAAAAGAATTTCGAACTTTAAATAATATTGTAATTATCGCGAAACTCGTACGTTTTAATAATATGTCACATGGAGAATGTGGTGATATTATGACCTTTTCCCTCTTTCGAATTGACGAGACCGGACTGTACTTTCGATAACCAGTGGCGTAGCGAGCCGTCACCTCTAGTAGGACGATTAGAGTTTTCTTTTCCAATTTGTATCTTTTCTTTCGATTTGTTCGGAGTCGTCGGGGGGCACAGTCTGCAATCGGACGTTATTCCCTATGATTTTTTCGATTATTTCACATTCGGTAGATCTTTTTGGCTCGAACGAAGTAGGCGTAAATTCAACACGTCACTATCGCCGACAACGATATCCGTTGTGGCCCCCGTTGGTCCCCGTTATATACGCGCTCTTTTCTTAACCGTTACGAAAGGCATTTGACCCGTTTCGCGAAACGAATTTCCCCAGTGACACCAGTCGTCTAATTCCGAGGCGATTTATTATTTACTACGAAATAATTTGGCAAACAAATTAACATAAAAAAAAAAAAAAAAAAATGAAGGAAAAAACGACAACTCTAAATTACTGCGCGAAAATTCGTTTGCGTTTTCCCCGTTGTAAAGTAAACGCGACGCGGCGTCTGTGCCCCTTGACCCCCCTTCCCCCGCGCGAACGCAGTGATTATTATTAATACGTCATTACGAAACGCGAACGTTTTCGACCCGACGAATTGCACGCGCGGTGTAGCGTACAAAGTCTCCGGCTCTCTAAATTCGACTTTTACACGATAAATTTGAAAATATTCGCTATTCTCTACTGAAAAATGGCGTATCAATAAGTTGAGATGACTAATGTCAGGGGAACTTTAAAGGTATATAAAACAATGAGAAAAAAAAAAAAAAAAAGTGAATCGCGTATAAGTTTACGATACAGTTTATACGCATCTATAGAGAGGCTCGATGTGGAATACGAATCGAAACGTTTCCTTAAATTTTCTTTTTGATTTTAATTTTCGCGATCGCGTTTTTGTCAGCTAATTTTGTTTTTTCCCCCCTTGTATTTCTTTATTTATACTGTGGCGCGATTTTTCGACGAGATCGTCGTGAACCGCAGTGGACGCGAAGGAGCCGGCCGCCGGGTCGAACGAGCGAAAACGAGCTACCCCGTCGGGGTTCGCAAAACGGCGGGGTCGGAGAGAAGACGACCCGCTTCGCCGCCGCCGCCGGCGACGATTATTGATCCGCGGGCGGTGCAGCCGCGCGGCTCGAGGGGAGGGCGCGCGAATGCGTCCGCGGAGAAATCGACAGTCGCGCGCAAAGGTGTGCCCCCCCCCCCGCGCCACAAGGGTATAACAGGGTAGGTACAGGGTGTACAGGGTGGTCGAGCGAGTCGCGCTTTTACTGTTTTTAACCGGCGCGAGAACGCTATAAAACCCGCCACGATTACTACACGTAACACACGTGGTGGTCGCGCGAGGTGTTTGACGACCGTTCACATATTCGTCTCGTCGTTTTTTTTTTTTTAAAATTGTACTTTGAACGCAAATAAAACGTATTATTATCGGTTTCGACGAATCCAAATTTATTTATTTATTACGACAATATCGGAATCGTTATATTATCATAGGTATTGCGCTTGTCGCATTTAAAGCCTGTCGCGCGTACGACTAGCAAACGACGAGCGCAACGTTGTCGCAGTTTTCGATCGAATATTACCGTCGCGTGCGTGGTCTTTCTGACGAACCGTCGTCGTCGCGCAGGACATTCCGCGTACACTTACAATAATATATTTAATTTTTTTAATAGGTAAAAGGAGAACTTACTCTACCGCGACGATTTTACTAATTTTTACGAGGATTGCCGGCCAGTTAGTAGAATTTATAACGTTCCCTCCCACTATGATATATTTTTAAAACTGTAAATGCTCGCGAGACACCCTGTGTCTAGGTGTACACGTATAAGATATTATTCCGTCGTTTTTCAGCAACACCACCCCGTCGTCACCCGCCCGCACCCTTATCACCCGTCTCCGCAGACGGGGTGAATTTTCAACCGCGCTCGCCACGTTTTCAACCATTGATTTTATTTCCGAAACGGGTATTATCCACGCGGGCGAATATACCTCCTGAAGTATTACATTATCACATTCCCATGAAATTAGAAAGGAGAGGGTGGTTTTCGATCAATTTCGTTTATATAAAAAAATCTCACAGCAAAAGACGACAAAAAACAAAAAAAAATGTAATTCACCGAGAGCGGCGAAATCCTTAACACACAACGATGATATATATATATATCGATATTTCTTCATATAGAACCAAGTTCTTCTATCAAAGTTCGTATAAAATCATTCGATTTGGTCTGTGTTCACGAACAGAGGCATCTCTAGCGCGCGATTATCGTTATTATTGCCAATATACGTGAAGCAGGAACGATTTCAAGAGTTCACTAGGAAGGCGGGCAATAATTCCTATCCCCCCCTCCCCCACTATACTCTGCTGGCTTTCGTATATTGTCGTCGAAATTTTTGTACTTTATTTTGTCGTCTTTATACGCGCTCAAAATTGTCGACCCGTAACCCCTTTTGAGGTTAAAAGCAGATTTTTAAAAGTTTTATTCTCTTATTATAGGCAACGGATTTTATTTCGATCTATATATACGTCGAACACGTCGTACAAACCAAGCGCTTTCGATGACGAGACGACGCGCGACGGGGCAACGAGAACGTAAAGTACTTTGCAGGGATCGTCGATTGGACGAGGTCTTTGGATAAAGGTACGATATTATCGGCCGTATAATTAGCGATTTGAAGTAATTTGCGGTGGTAAAACGGTTATTGCCCACCCACATAACATTTCTCCGAGTGGCGCGGCCGAGATATACGATCTCGGTGTACACAAACGCATTCGGTGAATCGCGACGAAAGCGATTGCCGACCGTTAAGTACGTCATACCTACAATATTACGCTATGCGTTATATGCACATATACGTCATCGTAACGCCGCCGCAGCCGTGGCTCGCAGCATTCCCACTCGTAAACTAATTGTGTTTATCGTCTCGATTTATAGCCTCTTGGAACATTTATATATATTTTTCTCTCGACCACGACGAGCGCGGGCCAAGTGCAATCGATGCTTACGCGTACTTACCTCTATATTTATTTATTTATATAATATACGCAGCGTTATTATTATAATATACGTATATATATATATTAGCTCCGGCGCGCTTTTAAACGCCTGTTTTATAATACAATAACTATAGTATACGGCGAGGTGTCGCGCGATAATTTAATACGTTTATAAAGCGGTGGGACGCGACGCAGTTTGACCGGAAAAAAAGTCGTGCTCGGACGCACTGTACTTCTGTTTAATGTTTATACGTAATATTACACTCGAGATGAATGAATTACGTTTGAACGGCCGTTATTCGTCGTTCAGTACGACGTGCGCGAATCTCTCGTTACACCGTCTCATAATCAAATCAAATCAAACTCGTATTTTTAATCGCGCCGTGTTCATATAACACTCTTCTTTATTAGGGTTTCAAATGGTTCATATAGTTCGTTATTGAACGCGTACGCGCGCGTTTTATTGGTCGTTGTGAATTATTTATAATAATCGTATATTATACACGTTGCTCGTGCGACGCGTTCGATAGATCCGGTATCCATTATAGAAATAAAAAAAACACATGTATAATATGTATCCGTCTCCGAAGACGAACGAGCGAATTAAAACAGCAATAGTCGTCGTCGATAAAAAAAAACAAATAATGTTAATAATTTAAAAAATTCTAACTTTTTTGTTGTTTTCGTTTGCACTTTATTTTTAAACGCATTTTAAAGTTACAGAAAATCTGTAGAAATGTGACACTGAGAACAACAGTGTAACAATATCTATTGCAGTATAGGTATACGCGTGCAATTCGTATTAATACGCGTTTCCTATAGTTGATTTTTACACGAGAATCGAAAGCTAAAACAACAATATTATATTTCCGTCGTTTCTTTTTCGATCGCAAACGATTTTTCATACAAACAATCGACTGTACACGAACGGTTCGAACGGTTAATGTCGACATTTTAAAAAATGCTGTATTCAATCGACCGTCATCGTTTAATCGTACCTATCCGTGTTGTTTGCTTTACCAACGATATTCGATTGACAACAATGTTTTTTCACTGGTAATTCTCCTAAATGCGGTAAACTGTCGTCCAGCGGACTATTTCGTTCCGATAAATGTAGTCAGCAAAAGGCTGTGGTGCATAAAATCACTGTTGTATGCCAACAAATCGGAATGTCCTTTTGCGCCGCGAGTACGGCTGCTTCGGTTTTCGTCGTCGGAGACTTCACTGTCGGTTTTCAGCGGAGAGCTGTACACTCACGCGCCAGTGAGCGCGGAGGCCGTAATAATCATAAACGAAAAGAGCTTACCCCGAACATCAACGCGCCCGTCGCGACGCTCTAAGGGGTAGTTTTGAATTTGTCTGCGACAACGGTCAACGGAGGGGCCGTAAAACTCGTTGCGAGCGCGTCGTCGTCGAGCCGCGCGAACGTTCAAACGAGCTTATCACTTTGCCGAATGTTTTTTACAGCGCAATTTGGTTTTGGTTTCTCTCTCGTTCTTTTTTTTGCCCCCTTTCCTCTCTCCGCGTCGCGTAATATTATCTTGGTATTTTTTTTTGCTTTTTTCCCTTGCGCACAAGGACGTCGTTACGATGTCACGTCGTCGTTCGATCTCGGTCATTTCAGCCGGGTGGGTACGTATATTTTACAGCGACGGAACTCATACGACGGAGACTTAATTCGATGGCGACGGGACCGAAATGTCGCGGTGACTGTGTATACCGAATAAATCAGAAAGTAGGTCACCCGAAGTGCACAAGCACGCGTGTCGTCGGGCCGCCTATAGCCGACGTTATCCGCCGGCTTTAATCGTCTCGGGATTAGCGATGAGGAAGTACGTAGTAGAAGTCGTTCGGTCCGCCGCGCCGTGCGCGTGCGTGCGCCACGGCTAATGGAAACCGTAGATTTGAAAAAGGAAAGAAAAAAATCTCTCAAAATATTACGTCTACAGGATCTGAAAAAAAGTTAATAATATTGTGGTCATTTTTTCGTACGTATAGTTCAGCTCGGTTTTGACAAAACTCAACGTTTCTGATGAATCGTGTACGTAAACGGCGGCAGAAAATTCATTTGTTCAATCGTGACGTATGCGAAAAAGGTAGAAAAATTTTTAGAAACGTATAATTTATGTATTGCAAATCGAGTGATACGAATAAATTTGTTGAAATTTTTAATGTTCATTATTCCGAGTGACTAAACAAAACAATGCACGCTGTTTAAAACCGCGTTCGAGTGGCGACGGAGCAGAAATAGTAATAAATATTGTGCCGCTTCGTTGGGAACGATTCGAAATTATTTTTACATTTCTTTTGACAACATATATTTTATTTTGTAATTTTGAAGTATTTATATCGTAAGACTTGAAATAGCAGTAATTTAAAACGATAACCTTGGCATCGTTTCAGCCAGCCGCATTAAAGACGTTGGCTATTATATATATTTTATATTGTATCTTTAAAACTACAATCAGATTTTATTCCATCGTTATACTACATAGATACTTAGTATATATATATATATACGTATATTACTGTGGAGATGTCTGGAACGATTGTCGTTGTTCGCCGTTTTACAAGTATAAAGTGCGGGTAATATGGCTACCACGTAGAGATCTAATTTATTATTAGTATAGATGTAGAAAATTTTCGTTAATCAAATATATACTTGTTGAATTTGACGGGACGAATAGCTGCTGCTCGGTTCGAAAAAACGTCGGAGATCCACTCGTGCAGTCGGTGATTTGAATATTAAATAATACAATACATTAAGTTGATGGGGTTAGCACGTATAATAGCTTGAAAATAATGTGACATACATTATATTTCACTGTAAACTCATTCGAATACTTGACGGTTTTCCGTCCATCATTTTCAACTCTCTCTGTATAATAATAATATACCGGTCCGTCGTCGGTCGACTGAATCGTAATTGTGACGTCGCGCGTCGTCGAGATCGTTTTCGTATACAACACTGCGACTCGGTTATTATTCACATACCTATAATATCAAGCGGCGGCTTTCATCTTACATCACTCGTTTGTGTGACCGTCCTCGGTTATCTATTCGATTCCATCTTATAAACGTATTGTCCCGTTTGCACATCGTGCACGCGACACAGATTGTGAGTATTCTTTTTGATGATAAAAAAAAAAAAACTAACCATTTAGGCCTTCGAATCGCGAGTGAAATTATTTTTGAGAGCCATTGGAGTCATCCACTCGTATCGTACGATTACAGACCCTTTTATCACGACGATTATTACTATTATTACTCGAATTGTATTTATTACTTGGGTAGTTATTTTAGGTAGTGTTTCGGGCGAAAACTCTCGCTCTCCCCTCGCAACACAATCTGTCTGCAACGATATATACTCGTATAATAATTTTGTGTAATGACGCGCGATAAAATTCTATGTTGATTAAAAATAATTTTCCATTTGAAAAACACGAAAACTATTCGTGTTCCAGATGATTATTACTAATCGTTGTTTTTCGTAACGAAAATACTGCCCAGTCACGGCCTTGGGCGCTAGTATAATATTACGTTATATTATGATAAACGCGTACGACGACGAACGTAATATTATATTATATTTGTAATGCTCGTACAAAGTCGGCGGGGAAAAAAATAAAAAAACCGTTTGGACGTGTGCTAGTAAACGAATTTTTTTTTTTTTTTATCCTCGCGGACGAGTTAACGGCTCGTATTATTATTATTATTATTACTATTTTATGGTATTTATCTCATTTTACGGTCTCGCCGTTTATTATTATTTATTAAATAATAATTACCGTCGACACGAATAAACGCTTATCGCGTATATATTTGCATACATAAATTTCGGCCACGCCGAAAATCCCGAAGTTTAACGGCCGTGAAAATCGTCGTCGTCGTCGTCGCGGTCTTTAGCCGCGGTCGCGTCTCGGCGGCTGCGACGCGTTATCCTTCGGCGTGTCCGCGTTGCCGCGGGGCGACTCGAAATCCGCGCGCGGGAATCGCGTGACCGCGGGTGTATTCGCGGCACACTCTCGGTTTTAATCGGCACACGTGTACGCCCGTAAATACGTTTTTATCGATTACTATAAATGTATTTTATGCCGTGCGTATACGACGGCGAACAGTGGGTCGCAGTAACTCGAACGGTTTTTTTTTTATCTAGGCTGTATACATCCAACCGACTTGAAACGATAAGCTCCGAGGACGAGACGAGAGGATTTTCCGCAGTAAATAACTAAGCGGAAAAGTTCTTCTCAAGCTCGCCTGCAGTCCATCATACCTATTCGTAATGTTTTCTTCTTTCCATTCGACGAAGCGACGCGAGATTTGGGAAATAATAATTCGAATCATTTAGTTCATCGTATACGCACGACGACGTAGCCACATTTTTCGGCGAGACAATGGGAGAACGGGAAACAGGGACAATGCGGTGAAATGGATCCGGAAGAAAATCGTGGATTTTTAACTCTAATCAACTCGTTTAAATCTTGACCGGGTATAGTTGTCCGAAATATTTCGGTTTTATAATGGTTTTATTATTGTATTGATTTGCAAACGCCGCCGCCGTTTTGACGTTTGAAGCCCGGCGATAGAATTCTTACTTCTCAAACCTTTGTATATTTTCGTTGTACTGATTTTGTTAAAATTGAGCGTTTTATTATTCCAGCTTCAAGTCATCCGAAAACAGATGTCATTCGCGTCGTCGACACGGGGTTTTTTTTTTAAACTCCGTTATTTCGACGTGATGAGAGCTTTACTAAAATCAGTCGTCTCGTCCGGAACATACACACATGCAGCAGCTAGACCGCCGCAACATAATAGTACAGGTAGTATGTAATTATTGTAATAGACACGATTGATTTGATTGTAGATTGAAAAATCTAGAGATTTATTTTTATTACAACATAATCGTATCGAAAATTGCATCATGCAAGTAGTCGTTTCGTATAAGTATTTGTTTTGGCACATAATTTATAACTATAGGGAGTGAGTTTATAAACGTATAATCGCGATCAATACGTAATCTTCGCGCGAATCGTGCGCAAATATAGGTAGGTACCTAATTATATATAAAACGTATATATATATAAAATTACCTTACGACCGTCGCACACGATGTCAACACGTTATAACGCAGAACGACCGCGAAGTAAAAAAAAAAACGCTCGCTCGTATTATAATATTGTTGAAAAAAAAAAAAAAAAAACACGTAGTCAATGTTCGTGAAACTTCCCGGCGGCGTCTCGTTTTCGCGGTTTATATACGTAATGTGCGCGCGATAAACGCGTCGTCGTCGTTTTATTATTATAATAATATACGTACGTAGTATACGACGACGCGCGCGAACAAAAAGAAAATGGGGGAAAAAAAAAGACGATTTTCTCTCCTTTTTCACACGTTCGACGAAGATTACGATATCTCTCTACGTGTTACTCGTATGTTTTTATTTCGAAAGAGATTTTTTTTTCATTATTTTGCGTTCTATCAGCTCGGGTAGGTTTTTTCTTATAAATTATAAATACATCGTCCGCGTCTCGGACGTCGTCGTTACACGGACAGGCGGCGCCTCGTGAACGGGCGGCAGATAGACATAATATAAGTGCGGCCGGTATTTATTTTTTTCATATGAGTATCGCGTACCTATTATACGTGAAAACGCGCGACGCATATTATTATTATCGTATCATTATTTTGTAGAAATACAATGGTTTTTGTTTTTTCTCTATCCGCGACGTGCAGGACGCGGAACTCTATTGTACAGGGTGTTCCACGAGGATTCAATGTTGTTATGAATAGTGCATATTATTATACTGCAGTGGGTGTAATATCTATCGCCCCTGCGAGTTTTTAAATTAGTTAATCCTCGCAACGCTGCCGCCTTGTCTAATATTATCATATACGTACGTGTACGCGTGTACTAGCGTCCGAGACAGTTCGTATTTATTATGTATATAATGACGCGCGGTCGAACGGATGTCTCGAGATCGAACGGGGATACAATGATAAATAAGGTTTTTTTTATTTATTATTATTTTTTATTTATTTTTTTTTTTGTCGTCATTCCGCCATATCGTTTACGCCCGAAAGAGAAAAAAATATTCAAAATTAAAACTGTACAGCCTAATACTTACTAAAAAAAAAAAACTATAAATATTTTCAAAATCATATATTTCTGTTCAATCGCGTGACGCGTATATGAAGTTCGGGCACAACAAGAGTACATATACTGACGAAACGAGCGCAGCTTTTGAGAAATTTGAAAAAAATAATACGTTTGGTCATAACGTGACTTAAGAAAAGGAATCGACGAGTAAACATTGAATGAGTATATGCGTGACCACGCGACTGCACAGTGCACCGTTGCAGTATGCGCCTTAGGCTTTCTTCCAAATAAACACACACGAAGGCAGCGAAATATTTCAGGTCGGATACGTGACGTACATGATTTTATAAACACACACACGTATATATCGTTTGTTGCGGGACCGACTATCTCGTGACGATTTCTATGCGTATGATATTGAAAAATGTATTAAGACGAAATGCTTTTAGAAATATTATACATCACTACACTGACGTCTCGGTTTGCTCGATATCATAAAACAATAATACCGTTTAAATGTGATTACTTTTATAAGCTGTGTAGTGGAAATCGAATGAGAAAAATTCGACGATTTGCGACTTCGCTGTCGGCGTATCGCAATCGAACAAAACGAGGTTATGCGACGGGCTTATACGCATACCACGTCGGACGAACTTGTAAATATAGTAGTTGCATTCGAGTATCCGCTCTAGAGGACATCAGTTTAAATGCATTTCCGGGTCAATGTAGAGGAACACGGTGAAATCGAAGAACCGAAATGAATAATAGAAGTCGAATAGTAACGCCACGGTAATTTTCACGTAAATATTAGACCCCGACTATATTATGAGCGTCGTCGGGTCGTCGTATATTTTCATAGACTTGTGTCGTAAACAAAAAAGAAGAAGCCATAACTGTAGATCTTTAGATATATAAATCGTACATATTGTCTACTCGAGTTCACCTAGATCCGATTAAGAAAGTCAAGGGATGGGGGATAGCCCCGGAATTTATTCAAGAGGGCATACGAGAATCTGTAACGTACAATGATATAACAAATGAAAATCATATCGTTAAAATCTATTGTTTTCATTGAATCCCGATCGTGTGTCACTGTACTTTCGTTTACGTAATATAATATTTATTTTTTTCAAGAACCAAAACCGAAATAAAAAAAGTGGTTTCGGTCCCGACGACGTGAAACAATAGTTTTGTAGTATACTGTCATTTACAAGGGGCAAACGGCCGACGAGTAACGTACGCGGCTCGTCACCATCGCGCAGCGGCATCTACACGACCGGCCGCGAGACTCGGTTCGACCGGGACGGCGGCTAAACCCAACAAACTCAACCCGTCCGTCGCCGCGGCGTAAAAAAAATTGTAAAAAATCGCGTGATTTTCGTCGAGGGAGAAACGAAACTTCGGGGGAGAAAACGAGAAACCAAAAGCTCGTCGTCTTGCCGAAGCGTGAACGGGTAGAAAAATCGCGCGCTAACGTCGGCGGCCTTGGGAAAACTCGCGAGCGCGTCTGCCGCCGGACAACGACACGACAACGGAAGTCGATTTTCCGGAAGCGTCGCCGAGACGTACTCTAGTACACTTCCGGTCCGTAACGTGCGGTCGTCGTGCGCGCGGGGTCGCGCCCTCTCTGCGTCCGACCGGAAACGACGCGCCGGCCACGCCAGCGCCAGCGCCGCCGGACGGCTTACCCGCGAACGTCTCTCGCACCGGCGGCGTCGACTCGTGCGAGAAACGTTTTCTATTTTCCGACGAGATACCAATACCTAGGTCGTTGTTCAAACTATCGACGTAGTGCACGTGTGTCGAAAACGAAGAGTAAAAATAGTTAAAATGAAGAAAATTTAAAATCCTACAGATTAGTTTGGTTAAATGTAAATACTAAAAATACTATTTAGTATTCACGTTAGTTTTTTAACATTGTTCCTCAGTTTGTTCAGCAACTCTATTGCTCATCTCATGTTGTTCTCGGTTTACCTGATTTGTATTTATTTTATTACTCGGCCAAACACTCGATAAGTATTTACATCGTTACTCGGTCCAATACTCGGCTTATAATGAATTATTTTGTCCTGAACGTTTTTAGTATTTACCGAAACGATCACAGGCATAATAGTCTGCATAAAATAAATCGACAAATAACGAAATCACTTTCAGTATATTTAATACCGGGGCAGCGTTTTTTTTTTCGTAGAGGTACGTATTTAAACTGATAGATATGACTATTATTTATATACCGCTCGCGGAATGAATGAAAATTCTTGGAATTGCAAACTCATTCATTTTCTTTTTTTCAGTAAAATGATCGTCAAAACAGTGAAAAAAGCTCGAAAAGCGAGTCACGAGCGGCCACGTCAACAGTTCGGAAAAATAAGTGCATTCATCAATATTATTTAGTCTATGAGATCGGTAAAACGCTCTGAAAAAAAAAATTAAGAAAGAAGACTAGTAGCACTGACGGTAAGCGCTCGTTATTCTCATTTACAACAACGTCTCGGCCGCATTTAAACAATTCGTTTTCGCATTTTTTTTCTACTAGGACACTACAATAAATTAATACTCATAGGATTATAACTATCGTATTTTATATTTAAAACAATCATTATACATCGCACTCGAACTGATATCGCAGTGGACGGAACCATCTTAATTAAAAAAAAAAGAAAAAGCCCAAATAATCAACTTTTCTTTATGTACTCGTTGTTGGCACAGGGCGAAAACAATGTTAGAAAACCTATATATTTCGAAATAACTCGCGATCGACCGATTTATTAATTTGTCCGCGTTCATCTCGCAGTCTACATAAATAGTCTACATCTATTCATAAAACACTATTAATCTCGTAATAAACATATTATAATAATTTATCAGTGATTCGACAATAATTGTTTGACCGTATAATAACTATTATATGATCGTATAATAGCTGTTGAATGCTTAACTATTATAATGGATTATATCATTTATATATACATGTATAATAAATAAATAAAAAACCTCTATTGTCAGAGTACATAATAAGCCAATTAGGTCATCGATGAAAATATAAAATGTGAATTAAACTGTAATAATACGAGTATTCGTTTGAGAAATAAAATAAGAACGCGTTGAGACCGATAGACGATTAATAATAGTATAGTAATAATAATAATCGTCTCGACCAAAAGCAACAGGACGTCGATAAAAATCGTTGGCGCATTGAATTCGTAACAGTAATTATTGATAAAATATTTATAAAACAATTTGCATAGCGTACTGAATAAAGTCCGATTAAAGTATAATAATAATACAAATAATATAATATAACATGTACGATATCATATTTGTTAGATTCTATTGTGGAACGACGAGCGGTGATTATAATTCGTTGTTAGAAAATTTAAACGTTCGAGATTATAGAACGTGAATTGTATTTTAGACACACATAACTGTTAACAACGGATACATATTTCATGCGCTGCAGAGTTATTATAATATTATTGTCCCCTGTCGATTCCCATCGATCATTGATTTTCGCGCGCGTTTTCGTCTCGAGTCGTGCGAAAATTGAATACGAATTCGTTTTAAAATTACCCCTCACGATTCGCATGTCTTCGTGTCATAAAGTCCTCGATGTGCTCTCGATCGATCTTAAACGTCACTCCGTTCAGTTGTTCGTAATACGCAGTATAATTTCACACGTATCGTGAGCTTACTGTACGATTACGGGGCGGGGGGAGGGGGGATACATTTAACGCAACGTCATTATAGGTATAGGATATTCATTTATTGGATATTTACACAGTCGCGAGCGTGTCAGACGAAGCACCACCGCGCGCGTGTGCATCGTTTTATAAACCGTATATATCGTTTTATTGCGCGATAATGGGACGTGATAAAATCTCGGACGTTATTGCCACATCATAATAATATAATATAATATTATTATTACCGTCTCTCCGCACATATCATTATATAATGCGCGCGACATACCTACGTGTTGCGCGAACCGTTAATGCGCCGATAACGAGCACCTACTGAAATAATTATCATTTGTATGGAACCGCCGCTGGACTTATCTACTGTTTATCGGACGACGCGCGTACCGGAGGAGCAGGACGACACCCCCCGTTATGCGATGACAACGATCTCGTAATGCGTACACAGTCGAGGTCATTCGGTCGCGACGTATTGGAATTTTTCGACAATTGATACGAAGACCTGTGTCGATACGAAAAGGGCGTAGAGGGATCACCGTCGTCGTGGAATTCGTCGTCCGCGCGATTTCGAACCGCGTTTCACACCACGGCTGCCGAGTCCATCAATATTTAATCGCGAGACGACGATATCGCACGCGATAAACGTGACTATCGGAGGCCCGCGGGATCCGGCAGAAAATATATAATTCCATATTGTAACGACGACGACGACTCTCGTGCAGCGACCAAAGGTCTGTCTGCGTCGCAGATGTGCAGGGACGCGACGCGTTTCGGACGCTCGAGATGATATTACAATAACGATTCCGTTTGCATCGTATAGACTGGTATATTCTCTCTCGGGACACTGTCTCAATGTCACGACAATTATTATTATATACGGTCGCTCTTGTGTATTCTATATTATATTACGTCATAAAATCGAATATATACGTATATACGAGTGGACTCGTTGTGTCATCGCGGCGATAATTTCTGCAGCGCGCAAATGCCTAAGGTATAATATACGACGCGAGTTAGCGCGCGGACTTTGCAAAATACATACGCAAAACTGTATAAACGAGCACGCGTTTAGTTATGTATAGGGCCCGGAAGTTCATGCATTTGCATGTTTTTAATGAGTGCATCAAAAAGTTGCTAGACGAGCTACAAATTTGAATCACAACCTGATGAGTTCAAAAATGAAATTTTAGTTTGCATATATTCGCACATTTTGAGGTTTTTTACATAATATGCATATTTTAAAAAAAAATTGCATTTTACTGCATTTTATTGCATTTTACCTTTGATATTTTTTTTTTTTCATTAATATTTTATAGAAATTTCGGTCTTTGAGTATAAAAACCTGTTTAAAATTTTACAGGTAATACTTAAATAATTTAATATTATGTAATTACTAGGGCCCGGAAGTCCATGCGATAATTCATGATAGGCGATAGCTTATCGCCGATAAGTCAGTTATACTTCTAGCTAAATAGTATTAAAACGATAAACGGCAATTGTTATATTCTCGAATATCAAGTATTAATAACCTGTCAAAGTCACTGGTTGTAAATTGTAATTCCTAAAGTAAATATAACATAATATACCATATTAATTAATAAATACATTTTGCTTGTTTTTTTCCCATATTTTAATTATTTTTTTTTACCAAAAACGAAAATAACTTGAATTTTTTTTTTAAATGCATATTTAGCGCATATTTTATAGATTTTAAGCGCATATTTGCATGCATATTTTGATAGTTTTTTGTTCATGAACTTCCGGGCCCTAGTTATGTATTTATACGTTTTCGATTTTGTTCAATGCCCACCATCGTGCAGTAATATAATAAACCGTATTCGAACGCCATTAAGTGGTTCGACCGATTTCTCGTCAATATATACCACGTGTAGCGTATATACATATTTATAATAACCGTACGCGCGCATGTTTAGTTTATTCCGCGGCTTTCCCCGTACGTTGATTAGTTTTTTTCTTCTGTTTTTTATCGTAATCTATAACAACCGAATGATTTGGGAATTCGTTCGCCGCAAACGTCATAGTTAAGTTTCGGTAAAATGCATTTGACGTGCACGCGCACCTACATCGCATCGTTCGGCGCGTATCGGACGGGGAGATGAATTATTTAGGTATACTCATAACGCGCGGCCGAGTCGTTGCAGCTGCAGACCCGCGGGCTGCATTCCTCAATTTATCTCGTTAATGTCGCCGAGTCGCCCCGCACCGAGCTATAATTGAAACGATGCCGTAGAGTCAAAGGTTTATTATTATTAGACCAAGAGTGTCCGACCTTTTAAGGGAGCCCGGGGCACGCGAAGCGTACGTATATGTCAAATCGTCGTCGTGAGCCGTGCATTTTCCATACGTACGGGCAGATTCCATACGAGTGCAAAAAGCGACAGAGTCTATAGACGCGAATACATTTTAATTACAACATATTTAGTCTTTGTTTAAATTTGAATTCGAAAAGCAAATTTTTTTGCCAAGCGATCGACGGTGTCGAAATTGAGGGGCGTACTAAAATTCACCCTCTCGCTTTAGACGCGACCCGAACGACACTGATCTATCGACTACTCGTCTGGCCAATCGCATATGGAATTCCTCGTGAATTTTAACGACCCGGTCGTTTTAAACACCGCCGGAGGGGTCATTATTATAATAATGAGCTTTTTTGTTCGGCCTCGTTTCACTACCGATCCGAGCCCCCGCGCTCGGCGTGCCGCCGAATCGTCGGTGGAGGCGGTGCGAGCGTAGTCGTTTCAATACGAATATAATATATTCTTCATATTATAATATTATAATACGCGTAAATCACGTGTAACGCGCCGCCCGGTCGGGGAGATTTCCGAGACCTGTCGCGCGACGAGGACGACCGACTACGACGACGACGGTATGCGGTGAAAAATAATAAGGTGCGGCGCTCGACCAAATGGTACGATAAATAGTGGCCGAAGGTCGTCGAACAGTGGGACCCGGTCGCATCGACAATTACGTGGGTAAAAATCGTCACAAAAGGCCCGTCGGAATCCGATACGCGTGACCGAAGACGCGCGTATGATTTATAATATTCTTGTTTACGAAAATAAGGATCGCATCGTATTTATCGCGGCTCGCGGTGAAAAATCCGACCGAGTGTTGTTCGTTTTTTTCTTTCGGATATCATATTATATTTCGAGCGCAATCGTATTCGTTTGCCGATTCCGAGTCCCGTACGGACGTATGCATAGTTTTTCATCGCGAATCTCGACCGCGACGGCGAAACGTTCGGTTATCACGCTTGTAAAATAATTTCAATATCGTTTTCGTACGCGTATTAAAATATCGTAAACTATTGTCGTGAAAGAACGGCGCGTTATAAAAATAAGTTCCGTTTTACCGTAGACAATATTATAATAATATGATATTATGTGTGACGTCGAAAATCGTCTGCAGTTCTCGCGGCGCGTTACACACCATAGGTACATTACAGCGCACACGGTGCGACCAGTTTTGATTTTCAACTAATGACGTCATAATGTATATTGCGTACACAAGTCGACGCATCGAATAAATGTGTTTTGTGTGCACTTAAAATAATTATTCCGAATTATATCTGTTTCAAGTAGCTTTATCGCGTGTTTGTATTTTAATCGTCGTCGTCCGCTCGCGCACTCTGAACAATATACATATATTGATATATACGTACGTATATACGAGTATATATTCCAAGTCAGTATTTATACGAAAGTTTTCAATAATTTATCGTCGACCGACTGAATACCAGTTTGGAATTCGTATTATTACACTATTTGTACATACATGCGCGCAATGGCGTTCGAGACGCTCGTTATATTAAATTGAATCGTAGGATTTTAATCTCGAACGAACCGCAGTGATAAAACGTGTGCTATTTTTTATTCGAGCTTATCGATTGAAAAATTCGGTCGGTAATAATTCTTATATACATAGACAGCATAATAATTGAATACTGATGTAAACGAAATTATACTCTATATTATGTAAATAATTAGTGTTCAAATATATACACGGGGTGATTACTTTGACACAAATCAAATTGCACGATAATAACAATCACGATTTAGAAAAATATGAATAATATAATGTAGTGATTATTATTTGTTTTATGTTTATAGGGGTTTTCACAAAGAAGTAAACGAACAAAACGACGAAAAATCAAAGTCGTAGAGCTTTGTTCTTGTGTTCCGAGTGTCATATAAGGTACGTTCAATAATAATTCACTATAGTGATTTTCCTATTTACAGCCCAGTCGTAACAATCACCCTGTATAAATATACAACGCTAAAGCACACATCATTCATATTTCTCTTAGCATTTCGACGATTACTTGCGGTACGCATTATAATAATATGTATATAAAAGAGCGTTTCAAAGATTAGTCTGGTTGATAACATTAATTAACGGCGGTATCGTTGTAATAATTATCAAAATAACCTTATTTGTTCGTTTTGAAAAAAAAAATAAAACAAAAAATTACATTTCACGAGTCCCGCCGACGACGACGACGAATGCGTCGGGCATTGTTATAGAACGTTCGTTTTCTTTCTTTTTTTTTTTCTCTGGACGTACTAAATTATATTGACCTACATCCGCGCATAAACGTATACATAACATAATATTACAATAAATTATAAACTCTGCGGTATTATTATAAATATCCGATGTGTGTGTAATATACGGCGATAATAATTTGTTCTCGGTCCGCGGTTATAAAATATTGTATTCAAAGCGGTTTAATTTTTTTTCGGGCATTTAGTAGCTATATGCAACTATCGTACCTAATTGGTTTCGTTTCGGCGAACACGTTTCGAGCGTTTCGATTATAATAACTCTGCATGTGCGCCGAAATACGTTTCGTTTTAATTGAGACCCCTCGATATTTTCTATCGGACACTCGTATTTATTTATTATATCGTAACATAGGCACCTCTAAACGTCTCGCCGCATAGAGAATACAGGCACCGCCGCGTCAAATATTATTATGCTATTTTATAATTCGTACGTGCGTAATATGTGTGTGTGTATGCGAGGACGCGAAACCGATGAAATATGGTCGTGGGACGTCAACGATAATGTCGGAACGTTTTGAAATTTTGTTCCGAGTATTTTCGTCCGGTTTACGATTCCCGTTTTGGCGAATTCGACGTTCGTTCTACACATAATATATATTATATATGTATATTGTACGCGCGTATAACTCGTCGTTTTGTTCGCGTCTATCGGCTTGCTTTGGAAATATTACGAGTAATATCGCAACACCTGCGGTAAACATAAGCGGAATCGACTATAGATTTTCCTCGATCGGTCCTGCGCGCGATTGATGCCCCGGCGGAGTTTAAATTCATTCGCTCGTGTCTCTGCGGGATTTTCGTCGGTCCCATAAGCATACATAAGCACCTAAATTCAATATGTTGTTCCCGATTAGAAATAGTGTGTGGTGTGTGTGTGTGTGAACGATTATCCATTATTGTTATAGTTTTCGGTGTCATGCATATTGTTGTTTATACAAGCGTTCGAGTGGTCTTGTTATTATGTTTTTAATTATAATTAATTATTTTTCTGAACTCGGTTTCCCGGCGTGCGTTATCAAGAATCGAGTTCTACATTTATTAATTATTTATGTATACGTGCCTATACGACAATCGCCGCGAAATACCGACTGACGTGTCGCGTGCGCGTATATACAGCTTGGTGAGAACTAGAAATCATTTTATACATAGCAGTAAGCTGATTTGATTTCGCGCGGAAAAATGATTTTTGGTCCTCACCAAGCTTCGCGTTTCTTCTTTCACTCTCTCTTTTTGTATGCATAAAAACACATACTGGCATATCACTGCGGTCTTGATCGAGTAGAGTTTTTGTCGTGCTTGCGTACCGTGAGAGACGCACTTCCGGGCCACGTTATCGAGAAATATTTCGTATATTATCAAGGGAGACGGGGTCATATACGCCCACAAGTTAAAATATCTTCGTTCGGAAAATTATAATTTTTCGGCTTTTGTCGCATTTACCTTGCCGCTATTGCAATATACCGTCTGCCATATACACTATACGAATATATACACTAGCCGAATCTACCAGTCTTTGTCGGGTTTAAGTATAAAAAATGTGTAAGCGAATTTTTCTAGTTACACCCTTTTTACCCCATTTAACCCACTTCAATTAGTACTCCTTTCACCGTTTTCGTTAGATTTAATAGCGGCGATGGCGGCGGCGGACGCTTTTGAAACGCAAACAATGTAACGCGTGCCAGCGATTACGCGTTTTAATTTTCAAACGGCACGGCGATTAGCGTGACCGGCGGAAGATATTTGGCGGTCAAAGAAGACGCGCGCGGCGCTTTTGGTGAAAACCCGTTTGGCGGAGACCATGACCACGAGTAAGCAGAGTTTTTCGTGACGGTTGTTGTTAAAACTTTGATCGTTCAACGAGTATATAGTACGGCCCCACGAGAGACGCTATTCCTCGGCGCACTTAAACACGTGACACGCGGCGGCGGCGGCAACATGGGAGCGCCAACTTTCGGACTGGTTTTTAGCGTCTCTCGTGGGGCGTACTACTATAATATACTCGTTAAACGATCACAAAGTTTTTTAACAGCAGCCTCACGAAAAACTCTACTTACTAGTGGTCATGGTCTCCGCCAAACGGTTTTTCCCCAAAAGCGCCGCGCGCGTCAAACCCGCAAAGCTAAAACGTCGAGTCCGTCACACCGTGTCGTGTCGTCGCCTGTAAAACGCCTGCAATACAGACGAATACAGCCGACGAGTTATTTTACAGTCCGCGCGTCGTCGTGAAATAAAAACAAAACCGAACGATACAACAGCCGCGTTCGTGTCCTCACTATAAAACGCGTGCGACCACCCGAAGCACGTTTTTTCGTCGGCGATTTTTTTTCGTCCTTCTTTTTTTTTCTTTTTTACCCCGACGGGGTGCCGCGAGCGAATATAAAATATCGCGCGCGCGTAGGTGGAGCTGAAACTATTGATCTTTACGGGGCCGCCGGACCGTTCTCCGCCACCTCCCGCGCACCAGGCCGCGACGAACGGCACCTATACGCCGCGCGCGTTCACCCCTCGCGGCCGCCCGCGATCCTCGGCGAAGGTACGTCGGTCTTTGCCGTTTCGCCAAAATGGCCGTTCGCACTCCTCTCCCTCGGCGTCCTCCTGCAGCGGCACGGACCGGCAAAAATCCTTTATTTTTTTCCACGCGCGCGCGCGCGCGCTCGTCCCTCTGCTCGTCCTGCCGCTGCGCCCCGTTTTTGTCGGGTTCGTACCGAGCTCGGCGTTAAAAGCGCACGCGAGACCTTTTACTAAAAGTTTATTAATAATTTATTTTATTCAATACAATACGTATATATGCGAGCGCGCGCGCGTGTGTGTTATCGCTCGCCGTCATTCCAGCGCGTGTAAACGCGGTCCTCTGGTCGGGGGGGGAGGGGGAGACGCGATTTAGTGACGTCTTGGTGCACGTGCAGCGTATAATAATTATTATTATCGTGATGCGAATTTGTTGTGTAACTGCAATGCGAAATTGCATATCGTATATTTTAGCGCGTGCCGTTTTCGCCGTTGCCGTCAGGTTCGCATTAGATATATAATAGCAGTATATATCTGTGGCGCACTTTCCTCGAATGTCCCGGTAGAGAAACATATCTGTAGGTTAGGCGAATGAACGCCTATGTACGCGTATGAACGCGCACTCGGTATTTTTTTCCTTTTAGAAGGAAGTTAAATTTGATTAAACTTGCTGCGAAGCTCTTTAAAATAATATAATTTTTATACAATCCATTAGACACTCTGAGAGAGCTGCAACGGTCTAATTGATATAAGCATATTGATGATATCACACTTATTGTACATGGTATATATTTTTATAACGTCCTTCTCTCTCTCTCTTTATATATGAAGTTATCTCCTTAAAATCTTCGCTCAAAATGTGCATTGTTTGAAGTAAGAAGAGAGTGAACCGAGAAACACCCAACAGAGTGATCGCCTAAAGTTTCGAAAAGTTATGAAACGAACTCCGTTCATATCGTATAATACAGTCATATATAGGCGTAAGAGACCGTACGTGACGCGAATAACCCGACGAAGGTTTTCTTGTTGTAATTGCACGTCGTCGTCTCTTTGAAGCGGGTCGTCCGTGAAATCCGAGAAAATTGCATTCGATTAAAAAGTAATACGCGCGATGCGAACGGCGGAATATCCCTCGGAGAACATTCTTATTATCGTGCACATCGTATGCGACGTATAGGACGTACACATGCGACAGAAATATTATCCGCTTGTAAATCATACGGTTTTATCTCTTCACTCGCGCGTGAGTTATGTCTATGCATGTCTATTATGTATAAATTTATCATAAATTTACGATAAAATGTCGTTATTGATGATGAGATTGCCGTTATTCGTTTCGCTATTATTGCAGCAGTGGCAATGAGGCCGCATGCAGGCAGGGGCGAACAACTTTAAATGTGATTATAAAGTGGCGATGCCAAACCCCCGATTTTAAAGAAAACAAAGGTCACGGGATACATACAGTCTCATTCATCATCGTTCGTTTGGAGACACGTTTATTGAATATTTTTCATATGCGTTCAGCCGAACAGTATCTAGCGCGTTGGACGGATAATTATTGTCTCGCGTACGTATAAACATAGCGTAGTAATAGAGCATCGAAGATACAACTTCGTGTATTTTAAATTTCAATTCGACGTTTTGAGTACGTAGGCGTTTTCTCGTTATTATTATTTTTTTTTTTCCGTCGTTTTATTCGATTAAATATATATATAACGTCCATAAATTGCTGTTCCTCCGTTGCATGAATTAGCATATGAAATCCCGACACAGCTCACACGTATACAACATATAATAATATGCAGTGTACCAACCGATTAAACGTTAAACACGACGAGCTGTCAATCAAACGTTAGACCCTGACCGCCGGACGACATGGCGCGCGCGAGCGTTTATGTGTATAATATATTAGCAAACAATTTGTATTCCATAAAAAAAAAAACCGACTGTTCCGGGCCGTATAATCGTAAATATCTGAAAATTTGACAGCCCTAAGAATATATACGCGTTTTCATGTGTACCCATACAATATACACACTCACTCGCACAAGACACGCGGTCCGAGTCGTTTTCTTTTTCGGGAGAGAGAGAAAAAGAAAGAGAAAGAGAGAGCCGAGTTTCTCGAATCATTCAAATAACTCGAAATAATCATCAAAATAATATAATAAAAACTACAATACTGTCGCGTAGGTATTATTATACTATTATAATAATATACCTATAATGTAATAAAAAGAAAGCTCGGCACCGCGATGTAATCGTAATATACACAATATACGAGTATATATATATATATATATATTTAATTATCTTTGTACACTGTGACATTTATTTATTGTTATTGCTGTGCGACCGTACCTATCGAAATGTATTATAGATAATATAAAAAAGGTCATCATCATTTGACGGGACAAAAGAAATGCAATATAGGTATACTCACTGCGGCGACAAATCACAAAATTATTTATATATATAATATATCGAATAATGACGAATTGTCGAAAACGATTTATAGTAGCCTGAAATAATGGCATTCTCTATAAGCGTACATCAACATTGGATCCCAGTAAATTCGTCAACAATCATTTATACATATATATATATAATACATAAACGAAAAAAATGTAATGCTTTTAGCGAAATTAGTCTTACACACATATATATATTATTATTTGTCGCGGAGAAAATTGCCATTTTCGCTCAGTATTGATTAATACCCGACTATAATGTATATATATAAATTATATACGATGGGTGACGTCTTCGATAACGTCTTGATCGAAGCGAAATCACAATTCGACACAATAATACATTAAGTGCTTATACTCGTGTAAGTGAATGACGACGCCTCGTTTTCGTTTTCCGCGACAGCCACCGTCGACGTCCTCCGGGGTGCTCCCTATATCTTTGTACCTTCTCTTAAAACGCGTCTAATGGAGAAAAAGTAATCTGACGATAGTATGGGAAACGACATAAATACACGGGCGTGTGTGTGTGCGTGCGAGCGATTTCAGAGAGAGTGGGCGGCTAACTCTTTTCATCAATCGGATTGTACGTATAATACCATCTAAGAATAGACAAGAGCGATTCGTGTTTTATTGTCGACGGGAAATGTTTTTACACGGTTCCGAAACGGATGAAAGAAACGACCGAGAGATAATGACGAGGACGTCGTTTAAAATAATTTAAACACAAACGTTTTAATCCTGTGCGCGCGTAATCCTCTTTGTGCGGTGCAGCGTTGCAACAACGGGGTTCCGAACGAGAATAACTCACATACTCTTATAGATATGCCGGATTCACGTAAAAAAAAAAAAATCACCCTGTACGCGCGTGCGTGTATATAATATATATATTTTAGATACTCATTACATTTATCGTAGGTACACGTGCTACGGCAAACGATCACGTCCCTTCTGCAGCGGAGCATTATTGCCGCTCGAAGGGCAGACCAAAAAATATCTTATTATTTATATACATTTGTAGGTATATATACGGTATATTTCTCGACAGAATCGTTTACCGGCGACGTACACACACGCACTCGAGCTTGCGTAAAGACATTGCAAAAGGTCGACTTATTCACGTCCAAATCGGACGAACGTTGAAAAAATTAGACTTTTTGAATTAATTTGACGACCGACGACGCGTATATAAGTATAATACGACACTGTATTATATTAAATACGAACAACTATGCATTATGTTTACGAAAGACTCGTTTCGTATTCAACACGACTGCTGCGTCACATTGTACCTTATTATTCTACCTTCTGAGCAGCCCCGACGTGGCGGGTTTTCGCCCCCTCAAAACGTTATGAAACGAAAAAAAAAAAACAATAATAATAAGAAGAAACGCGTCGCACGTCCGCGATATCGTAATTTAAATTCTCTTCCGACACGTGTTCTCGTTACAATATCGTCGTACACGGTCGTGTGACGTATGCGCGCGGTACGAACGAGATTAAAAACGTTTTTTCATTCGTTGAATTTCAACCAACTATACGAACAAACGCGAGCGTCCTATGGACACACTGTCCTACACCACCTGGCTACGCAATTATTTCGCGTCGTATCGTTTTTATTTTAAACGCACGTAACTCATAGAACACGTTGGCCAAGAGAATAAACGGACAAATCGTTTCGACTTATGAACGACTAAACACACATAAGTTATACTCGAGTATTGAAAAAAGAAAAAAAAAACGCGATGCAAATGTCTCAAACAGAGACATTAGTGTGAGTGTGACGCCACTGGCGAAAGCAGATTAATTGTACGTGTCATTCGTCGGTCGACAAGAGAAACAAAAAACGAAATGCCAACATCCACGAATGGCACGAGATATATATTAATATCACAACCTCGCGCCGTCCGAGACTCTTGTGTTCGAGTGTACAGATAATGTGTCGTGCCGTACGCGACGTGTAGTTTTGAATAATCCCGTTCGGCCCGTCGTCGTGTTTCACGGCTATCGCGGCGGTCCAGTCGCCGATCGGCAAACAATGATATTACAATAATGTGACGCCGCCGCCGCGTCGTTTTCGAATTTGTTTATACTACGCGTACGATAATAAATATAGGATAGTGTGCGGCGGACAAAGGTCCTCGTCCTTGGGACGGACACGCACGGCAATAAAACTATCGCGTTGTAGGTCTGTATACCGTATTATACCGTTCCCGGACGTTCTGGTCGTTTTAGGCATAATAACGCGTGCCCGTGTGTACAAATTATATAAAAGGATTGCGACCTTGGGCGCGCGGAGCCGAGCAGCAGGAACCGTTGGATCGTTTAATAATATTCCTTTTGTTTACGTCCAAGGATACAAACATCCGTACACAAACACAGTGTACGATAGCTACGCGTTTCGAATGTATATAATATATAAAATATATACACATATTTTATACATTCTCGCCCGAAATGCACACGCGTACGGAAAAAGGTCAGGTGAATTATAAAATCGACCGATCAGTTTTGGTCTGATTCTCTTGGCGTGCGAAACATCGTCCGACCGTCGTCGTTGTCGCCGCGTACAACGACGTCGCGATTACTATTTAAATTCGTATTAATATATTTATATATATATGTGTAACAGGTTTTTCACATTGAACAACTAAAAGCACCGCCGCCGCCGCCGCCGCCGCCGCCGCCGCCACCGCCGCCCCGACGCAGTCAACAGGAAGGACGTATACACCGGCCAGCAGATGATATTCGATCGGTTTGGTATTTATTTTAATAATCGTTTTACACGTTAAATAAAATACACACTCGTCCTAACGCTCTGTTACACGCGTCCAATACGTTCGGTTGTAAATTATTTTGCATAATATTATAATGTGTTCTCGTACGATGACCGAAATCTGCATCGCGCGCGCGGTTATCGCATTTATTTGAAATATTGGATTTTAGCTTGAATACGTTTGAAAATATTATCGCTAATTACATACGTCCTGTAGGACGCGATATCGTATCCGTAGTGTTTTTCTTGATTTCGCGATTCGTACTGACGTACGAAAACCCAAATCGTTATTTATATAATATTATGTTTTCGAGCGGTAGGTTTTCCTCGTTAGGAATAAAGGAAAAAATCATTTTTTCGCGTAAATCTCGAATACTAGAATCCCAGTAAAAATAAAAAAATGTTATTATTACTATCGAAATACGTAACCGTTAGACTGTTCGTTTATACACGACGGACAGAAAACAATCTCTCACTGCACGGTATGGTAGGTATACACGTCATATTATATTATCGCGTGGTGGCTGATGTGTAGACCAGCTATAAATTTACCGTTAAAAAATATGTAAATCATAAAAAAAAAAAACACTGTAAATCACGTGCGTTTTAATTAGACAATCGTTTTCAAAAAGGTATGTGTATCCAATAGCATCGTTAAGTTTGGAATTTCGTTTTGAATCGATCGAGCGCGGACCGAACGTCGTTATAATACGTGTACGTCATAAATTTATTATTTACCTAATAATTATTATGCGTACGTCGCAGTTACGCGCCAACGATATAATGGCTTGAGCTCATCTGTTTTTTTAAAATAATTATACTATACCAAGCATTCCAGTTTGAAAATCGAGAACGCCGATACGCGTACACGTTTCACGTTTTAATTAAATTATTTTCTCGCGTAATAATGTATAGCATCGAATTGAACGGAAAACACATTCTTTTTTTGAAATCATTTTATGCACCCATTTATATAGTAAACATTATAATAACCCGCGCTGAACACTATAATAATAATATACCAAGTATATTTTATATTTCTCCGTTTTACTCTATAATATATATTATTATTATTATCGAGGTTCGTCGCATTTGCAACGTGTCTTGTACTGTTAGTCTTCTACTTCTACTACAAATTATTTCGAATTTTAATCGATCGAATTAAACTATCGTAAAATTAATATCTAATTTATCGCGCATAACCGATTGAAAAGTCCACTTGCTACGTGGCCTCCGTATTGCCCATAACGTTATAAATACTGCGCTATTTTGCGTCTACGTTAAACGTGCTCGCAGCGATTTCCCTTACGTTCGATTTATCGTCCGCCGACGATTATGGTAAAAACAATAGTATCGATAATAATGTCGAGCGTGTGCGCGCGCAATAATCTGGCCGACCAAGTACTCTTATATTATTATTATTTTCACTATCACGATGCTCGTGTGTGGACGCGTACAACGATCGCGCGGAAAACCGTTGGAGTTTTTTTCACACAGCTTTTTGTCGTCTCGCGCACGGATTTCGGTCTCGTGTAGACGCGCTGACGTTTATGTATACGTAATAGTAATAACGATAATATATTGCACCACTATTGTTTATCGTCGCGACGTCCGAACGTAATCTCGAATAAAATATCGCTGTTTATTATACGAAGGACGAACCAGAGAGAGAGAGAGAGAGAGACCATCGTATCTATTACGTGCCGCAGTATATGTTTATGTTGTACGCGCGCGTTTTTTGTCTTCGATCCGTTTACTTAAGGGAGTCACCCGGCGGCAGGGGCCGCCCGTCGCCGCAGGGATTTTCCGTTAAATCTCATTATTGTTATTATTATCGTCGGGCGAAGTTTCTCGTCCTCGTATGATGATATCATATTATATTGCGTCGATAGTCCGTTAGCCGACAGATCTGTACGGAAAATTATTGCACATAAATATACCGTACGCGTTCAATGTAGGTACGACTCGATGCGAATCGTTCACACCGATCGATCGAAATTTGTTTTTGTACAAACAAACGTACACACACACACACACACATACACAAGGCGGATTCGCGCGCGCAACGCACATCATCGTGTATTATTATTACGCCCATGTATAAATATTATACGTAACGTACGCGTATAGCAGAGTATTATATTTATCGAACACAATAGTTCACGTATAGTGTTGGCCGTTGAATTATCTGCCAGAAATGCCCGTACAATATATCATGATGTCGACCGGATAGGATATAACGGCTTCGAGTTCTCGTCGTTGCGTCTGGCGACCCCATCGCTGCTGCTGCGGCCACGGCGTTTTACTTTATATTGTAATATACTATGTACTATTATGTACATAGTAGTATCTTTACGTAATATATTCTTTCGGAAATAAATTGCCTTTTGCGTCTCGTCCAACGTACATACGGATATTATCGATTTACATCGGTTATATTTTTATCACATAACGTACACATAGGTGTACACACTCGGTGGCGTGACTTGGAAATTCGGGCCCTAGAGTAAACATTTCGACGCCCCTTTTCTTCCCCGCGAGGAGGTCAGCACCACATGCCGTGTGCCGGACGAGGAATTATCAGAACACCTATATTATCGTATTATACACGGCGAGACGAGTATACACAATTTTTATAAATAAAATGTAGGCATGAAATCTAAACGGTTTAAATCGGGATAAATATCTATAATATGTGTTGTACGAACGTGTTCCATCGTCGAAACCAGTGCACTTGGTCATTTTATTTACTATTTATTATAAATTAACGATCGGCATATCGATTTTTACCAGTTTAGAACACGTGTAGAGTAATAGCGCAACACCTAACGATAATAATAATATAATATGTAAAATAACAATAACAATAACGGTCTAATTTTCCAATCACAATTAATTATTATTACACGCGATACGAGTTCGTAAACGCGTCTGTGACGCGTTCGTTTGAGCATGTTACGCGGTATGTTACGCGCGATCGCGAAATCACAAGACAATGACTTGATGTTTGAGATTCGTTCGTCGAAAAACTTTCAATTATTTAACTGTCACGACGCTCGGCCGGCATTCGCGACATTTTTTACTGTGATGTATATGCATATTATATTAAGTATACTATAATCGTACGAGCGTATATATATACTTGCCGATTCGATATAATAACGATGATAATAATAATCGACGTCAGACATTTTCGGGTTTAATTGCGCGCGCGTTTAAATCGTATTATATATTATATTATACATACGCGTTTCGTCGTCGACAACAATAGTAATTGCAATAATCTCGCACGATAATTTTTACGACCCGCGCTGTAATGGAAAACGTTCAATTCGGTCGAATCGAGACGTACCAGCCGATTTAATAACTCTCGTCCGACAGTGTCTCCGTGTATATACGCGTCTCCTATTTACGGGTCTACAATGTAATAACAATAATACGAATATAAACAAGCGTTGCTCGCCGCGGCCTTCTACATCGCATTATTAAATAAATGGAAAAATATCGTACGAATGTGTTCTCTAGCGAATGTTTCAGCCGGTCGGCCAGTTTTCTCGTCGCTTTATTTCGAATAAAGTTTTCGCGGTGTCCCGTGCGAGGCTCGCGACGACGATTCGAATCACATTTCACCATACTCGTGTACGCTATCACTCGTTCTGGACTTGGACACCGCGCGTGTTTATAATAGTACGCGGAATAGAATGATAAATCACGTACAGGATGAAATATAATCGTTTGAGAAAATATATCATCAGGGTTTTCGAACGGTTTAAATTTATTTTTTTTATCTTTTTCAACGCTATAAAAAAACAATTGGACCCTCGCGAGTGCCCTCGGGGTGTCTACGTTTTAAATACGGCTCCGGCACACGTGAACCGGCGCGTTCGAATCGGAAAATTATCGCGCGGACGTCGGCCGAGATCGTTTCGAAAACGTTTATTATATTTTAACGTGTCGGCGCGTTCGTGTGATGCGCGTCCGTTTATCCGGGTCGTATACGTCGAGAACAGAGAGAGAGAAACACTCAAACGCGAAGGACTCGGCGCGTCTATATATACGAGTATATAGGTTCTATATATATATATATATTAATATTATATACGCGCGAGTATACCTACTGTGCGTGGCCTATCCACAAACGAGTCGCTGCACTCGGAATCCGGCCGATATATCGGTACGTCGGAAAAGAAAACACAACCGGCGTACCCGTTTAACCTGTTCGACGCTGTTTTTTTTTTTTTCCGAGCATACACACACATCACAATATATTATTACGGCCCGCGTCGCCGCGTAAATGCATTGGCGGCGGCGGACCCGACTGTTCGTTGGGTATTAAAAACGATAAGTTCTCACGACGCGCGCATATTATAATATATACGTTTATATTTTCCAAACCAACATCACGCCCATGACCGACCGATGTACACGTAAATATTAGGTGCACACGCGCGCGCGCGCGCCATCGAGCCGCCGCACTACAGTACAGCGTATAATAGTAGAGTAATTAATATATTACGCCGTCGGATTACACGCGAGTCCGTTTCGCATGCAGTTCGCCTGTCGCACGACAATTTTATCATAACAAATTATATTATTATACGGCGGCGGTCCGTATACAACGTGTTTATCGATTTCGACCGAAAGACACGAGTTTGTGTGATCGGATTTTTTTCGACGGGCGGGTGTGAGGGTAGTTTGAGTGCCTCACAAGGATCTGTGACATAAACTAGTATAATAATTACATTCAAATCGAGTGTACGATCAGCGGGCACTATGATTTAAATGCGCAATAACGGCAGTTATTAACACATTCGCTGCGTTTGTCGGCTATAGCCGACGCACTGGTTTTTTCACGGTGCGTCTGTCGGATATAGCCGACGCGTAGGTATGTGAACGGTGCGCCTGTCGGATATAGCCGACATCAGGTCTGTTGAATTAAATGTGCTATAAAATATTGACGCACCAGAGTAATGTTTTTATTTTTACACACGCCTCTTGCACAGAAAATTCTTGTTATTTCAGTCCAATCCGTTTATAAATAGCTTATTTTGTTGGATTTTTTTTGTCGGTCGAACATTACGCATATTTGATTATCGTTATTATTGATATATTATCTACAATCTAATATTGTACATCGATATAATTATTTATAATACTATGATTTCTTATTCAGTTCATTTCTGTTCGTTATAGTTCGTTGGTTCCAGAGACTTAATTGGGAGGGGGGATGTCATAGTTTTCAATAATAGTCAATAGTTGTAATATGTTAATAATATTTTTTTACAAGATACAATTTTTAGAAATGTGACTTAGGGGGGGTAAGGATAACCCTAGCCACCCCCACCCCCCTGGAACTCCCCCTGAATATGTAATAACCCTTTGAAAATAAAAACTACGCCCTTCCCCAGAAATATTTATGAATAATTACATCACCAAGTGCGCCTGTCGGCGATAACCGACACCAAAAAAAATGTCCGAATTGGTGGCCGCTCCTAACGAAACATCGATATTTCGTGACGCATCGAACATGTCGCAACTAATTATTTGACGCAGTGAATGTGTTAAGACTTGGCGTGGGGAGAGCTAAGGATACTTTTATATCCTATTTAATATACTAATATTTTAGCATAGGATTTTGTGAAATAACCTAATTATCGCGAATTTTGACGACCGTCGACTCGTGTCTAATTGTAATAATTCGTATACATCTAAAACGCAATTAAATTCACGCGGTAGCGATCGCGTTTTGTCCGAAATACATACAAAACGGACCGTTGTAAAAAACAATTCGTGGACTATGCGCGCAGCGTGTATACAGGGCGCCGCTCAGCGATGGTTTTCCGATTTCAAGCGTAAGTCCTCGGTCGAGCTCGCCGGATAAATATCGTAAAATGTAATTTTGCACACGGCCACGCATAATATACATAATAATATGTACGGCGATCTGTGTGTTATTTTAATTGTGTTTCGGAATCTCTCCTTTTTACCGCGTGCTCGTGGCGTGCACGATATTTACGATCGGCTTCGATAATGTTATATTATGTATTATTTATGCTATCGTATTTTATCGTATATGACGGCAGCGCTGCCGTATGGAAAATTAACCATTCTCGGGCGCGACAAAATTGACCGTACGTTTACGATTTATCGCGCAGTTCAAATAACATAATTGTCACGGATGAACGATGTCGTAATCTTTAATAAATAATTGTCTTCAATAAGCGTTATTGTGATGTTTAGTAGCGGTTTAAACATTCGTCGTAAATATCATATCGTATCGCAATGAGTCATCTGAAATCGTCCGTCCCCGTGCGTGGCACATCGCTACGCAATAACGCATTGGTAAATTATTGTATTCGGTCGACGCGATCAGTGCGATTTGATGGAAGAAATAAAAACTAGGAAGAGACCCGTTTAAATCATACTCGTCGCACGAGCGAGACGATTGTCCGTTAATTGTATAGTCGGAACGCGTAAACAGAAAAAACGAAAGAAAAAAAAAAAGAAGAAATAATTTCATTGGAATCCGAAAAATCGGTCGGTCGGTGATAAAAAGAAGAAAATAATAAATAACCACATCTACGATAATTGCCGTTCGCGGCTAATGTGTTTTTCTCCTTCGCCTAAAAACACGCTCACACAAATTATTTTAAATATAGTAATAATAATAATAATAATAATTTTAAACGCGAACACAAAATATAATCTCTGTGTGTGTGTGTGTGTGTGTGTGTGTGTGTGTTATACAGTATAGTTGGTCCTTCGTTTCTTTAGTCTGCCGCAGCGGTGCCGTCGAGCATAGATGCGTATATTTCTCCTTGGTGTATAATTTAAACAAAAAAAAAAAAAAAAAACCTAATACATATGGCTGGGCGGTGATCCCGTGGCGTGCAGTGGGAGGATGGAGTCCTGCGTGTGCGCGAACACACATATATAATCGAACACGCGTGTGTGTGTGTATTCACATATATATATATACGATATATACATATATATACATTATACACGACACGGAGAGCTTGACAAGCCGGCGAGGCGGTCGTAAAAACTGTAATTTAACTGCCGCTCTGAGCCCCGCGCGTATAGTTAGCTGATAAATTAAAAAAAAAAAAAAAGAAACCCGAACGAGAAAGAGAGAGGGAGATAGATAGAGAGAGAGAGAGAAGGGAGAACCGAGAGTCGTAAAAAAAACAAACTGAAAACCGCGGGGAAGAAGAAAGTTTCATTTTATTCATTTATTTATTTTTTAAGTAGCCCGGGGAAAATCGAGTTTTAAACGCGTCCAATTTCGTTTTGCGGTTCCGCGTGACCGCTAGGGTCGGGTCGACTGCGAAGGTATTCACTCTATACCTAGGTACTATAGGTGCCCTATACATAATAACGTTTGGAGTTTTTCTTTTTTTTCGCGAAAATTCGTTTGGCAAAAGTCCGTCTCCGTTTTTCTTTCTTTTTTCTTTTTTTTTTTTTTTGGTTTTTGTACAAGATTAATAAAATAACAAAGTTATCGAGAATTCTTAGAGTAAAGATGTTTTTTTTCCCGTTTAATTTATACGGACGGGCCAATGTTATAACTTTATAAGAGCCGAAAACGAGTTATAACTACACACATTATGTCGTAATAAAACGGGCCCTAATAGACCGTCTATCTATAATATCTATGTTATTTTTCGAGTATAGAATTTATTTAATAATGTTATTTATACTAAGTGTCTATATTTTAGCGAAGTGACCACCTGTGACGTCGTAGTTTTCGTAAATTCGTAAATCGCGTTCTTATATCTATGTCGTTGTGACATTAAGTCCGAGAAAGTCGAATTCGTCTGCACCGCATTGTGTCTGTTGATAGTTATACCAACGCCAAACGCACATGCGTTACAGGTGGTCGACTCGTATGTACGATAAACAATAACAGTAGAAAAGTAAATTTTTACCGTTCTAAAAATTCGGTACACTGCGTTATTAACGTTAAAACTAGATAAATAATTGAAGTAATTTGCAAATGCTGTTATAATACCGCGTTCACGGGAGATTGTCCGGCATAAGAATATAACGATTGGAAATAATGATAATATGCGTTCGCACAGTGCCGTCAACGAGGGAGTCTATAATCGGCGTAATAAAAACGAATAATATTTATATGAATTCTTGTACTCGACGCGAACATCTGCGGTGTGTCTAATGCGCGTATATATATTTAACAACTCGCAATAATTTGGGATTACGTTGAAATATACGAGCGTCAACTAAGATAAAACGAAAGGCAATAATATCGGTATGATTAATAATGTGTTACGGTGAGAGAGAGAGAGAGAGAGAGAGAGAGAAAAAACCGATCTTCGTACTTTTTGATTTAAATAATAATTATTCGACGGTTTTCTTTATTGTTTCGTGTCATGTTTTATTCGTCTATCGTGAATTTCAAACAATTTCAATCGATTATCGTCTCATCCGCCGCCGACAAATATTTTATTGACTGCATAATGCACAATATGTATTTTGATAATACCGCGCGTTCAAAAATAACATTTAACTACACTTTTTGTATTCGCCGTATCATCATCGCTCTGCCGCGAATCGTTTCGTCGTCCCTACGGTTTTTTCAATCGTCCTTCTCTATTCTTATTTTCTCGTTTGATTTTTTTCGAAAATTTGCAATACGTCATGTCATCATACGATACGTTACGCGATTAGATTATTAAAAAACGTCTCTATGACGCTACGCAAATAATTTATTGCTTTCATTGCATAGGTATTATTTTTCTAATTGCACTGGATATTTCTTAGAGAACTCATCTCATAATTTTTTAGTATCAACGAGAACATAATATTTATTATATTGTTTGGTATAATATTATGACGTTATATAAGTATCTATATTTAATATACATTATATAATAATTTTATATAATACGGTGAACACGATGTTTATAATTACTATACTAATTTTTAAACCGATCGATTTGAAATACAATTATTTATGGCATTTAAAATCGACAAATATTACGAAATACGTTATAGTCTGACCATAATAAAATACACAGATATATTCACGCAGTATAGACTATAAAATGTATGATTATAAACGATTCGTGATGGCACCGTACCGTTCGATTATTATACTTACTATATGGGCAAGAGCGATATAATGTTATTGTTGGTTACACACGTTATTCGCCTGCATAATGGTTATCTCCGAATTATGATAGTAATTACGCTTTCGGTTTTAGCGTATCGGACCTATTGAAATATAAGATAATGCTAATTTTCGAAAATTTCCCGTCCGACATTTATGCAAACGGAATAAACTATAGTTTTTAGAGCCTCGGACGTTTTATTGATTATTTTTAGTGCTTCAAAAGTGTTTTATGTCGTTTTTATTACGCCTATTAAATCCTTAACGCTTGTATAAGGCCGTAAATAAGTGTATAATATCGTGCGGACGTTTAAAAAGAGAAAAAAAAAAATTCCTTTAATTCTTTTTTTTTTTCAACGTCAATATCTGATACAGAAATTAAAACCGATATTAATTGGCCGTCGTTAAATCAAAGCGTCTGACAATTATAAATTTAAACGCTCGTAGTATGTGCTAGCGGGTGCAGTGTATAAAACGAATATGTAAGAGAAAAAAAGTCGTCAAACATTCAATACATAATTATAAATGTACAACAATACGTTGTAATACGGGCAGTATTTCAACGCGTAATTTTATAGATTTAAATAATACGACGGTTACAATATTACGTACTCGGTGCACTCGTACCCAAATCGATATGTGACATGACAGAAAAAAAGTCATATAATGACATTAACTCATTACGTGCGGTAATTATAATAACACACGCGCGTTATTATAGTTTTGCGCGTGCGTCCGTCGCGCTATATTATGTGTAATGTAAATACTAATGGGGGGGGGGGGGCCTGGCGATATAAAAAATCCAAACGATTGTTTTTATGACGTAATAATAACAAATATTATAATAATAGCCGGCCGGGACGGTTTTATGAAGACGACGACGGTGATTTATTCGTTGGAAAATAGTAATAACGCCCGGGCGACATAAACGTCACGAACTTTGTGTCGGAACCAACCGACGACGCTGTCGCTCGCGACGGCGGTTCGCGCGTCGAACTCCTTTCGATCGTTTATTCGGTTTTCTCGAAAATAAACACGAAAACAGTCGTAAAAAAATAATTTATGCGATTTACGAACACCCCGCAAGCGTTTATTGTCTCTACCTACGCGCGAAGCGTACAACGTATCAACCTATTTTTACTGCCGTTATACGATATTGTATATTATATGATCGTCCGATCGAAGAGTAATCGTCGCCACACGCGTCGCGTCGACATCACGAACGTGACGAACGCTCGTCGAAATGGGTCATAAACTCATAAACGACGGACGGACGGAGACGCGTATAACTGCGGCAATTATACGATAACATAACGGGATATATAAATAATAAATATGTACATATAATAATCTAGTGCGACCGTGATTGATCAATCGAGAAAAATACACAGCGTGTTCTATTATAATAATTGCTCCGTCGAAAGCGAATACGAAAAACGTGTTGTGTACAGCGTGTGACGCGTAACAATCGCGGACGAATGCAATGATTATATTCTGTTGCCTGCGACGACGTTTCCGAGAACTTTTCGTCTCCTTTTCAATCACAAAAATTATATCATGACCTGTGTGCTATGATTCGGAATATTACACTCGGTTTCAAACCGTTCGCACGACCGAAGCAGGAATGGAACGGAAGGAAAAAGAGAAAATCTCGTTGCTACGCTAGATTGGTCCACAGAAATATTCGAGCGCGCATCGCAGACCGTTTTAACGTCGTCGTCGTAGAAAACAAACGACCACGGGATTGCAGAATATTATAACGAAATACGACTGATTTCCCGAAAAATAATAATACTCACGTCGAAACAATATTCGTCTGAAAATCTTATTGTTTTTTTTTTTTTTTTTTTATTCGTTTTCGATAAGTACTAAAAATGAAAATCTAATATTCAACTGTACGCGTAACATGCAATATGTGTCCGCGTGTATATCTTCGCCGCCTACACGTACGCGTCGTTGACGCGTTTAAATGATTATTGCGGTCGAAAAACGATGACGACGATAATGGCCGCAATTATATCATTATGAAATTAAATTATAATAATAAAGATTAAAGAAAAAAAACAGATTATAACGCAGTAACGTACGCTGTGTTTGACATTATTCATTGTATGTGGTGTGTATATACACACATATTAATGTATTTGTTATGCGTCATCCGCGCGCCACAGCTGCGCGGGATCAATCATCGCGGCGGCGAACGATTAACGCGACACGCAGATAAGATTGAAAATTATCCGTTTCTATTATTCGGACGACGACAATAATACAATAATTACATAATCGGTCGATAAGACGGCAAAGGCCGAGTGGGGCCAGCCGTTTAAATAGACGACGACCGTGTGCTCGGGGACAAGTCGATCGTTCGCCGAGCTTCGAAACGCTCCGATGGGGTCCGGAGACGACCAAGACTGCCGGCGCGACGGCCCGGGACCGCCGAGACTCGCGACGGACGGACTGCCGCGTAGATATTCGCCCACAGACACTTCAGACACTTCCAGGACGGTGAGTGTTTAGGGAAAATGCTCGCCACGCGTATTACGTATTGTTTTAACACCCGAGGTGTACAAGATTTAAGCGCTCGACGATCGGTTTTATCATATTCTCCGGGGTCGTGTATGCACTCTAAACGCGTAGAAACTCAACGAAATCGCCGTCGCCGCGGCAACAACTGCGCGGAAATCGAAGAGAAAACAAAAAAAAAAAAACGCTCGTAAAATATTTAAAGGATATTTATGTAGGTTTTGTATTCGTCCGCGCGCTCGCTTACTGCGCGATTGTTTTTTTCTATTATTTTTTACGACTGCGAGCACGATTTATCGGCCCGAAAAACTTTGAAAAACGGTCAGACCGTGTATGTACGCGAGTTTCGAACTTGATCGAATTCGACGTGTCATTAAATCAATAATTTTCCCCGGCGCCGCGTTAACATCACGACGACGTTTGACAAAAAATTTTTGTCTTGTTTCGTCGCTTTCGAAAAACGGATAAAAAACTACACCGTGTTGTTTCGTCGATTTTATCAACGCGTTCGCCGCTGAATATTAAAATCGCACGTTTCGTTAACACCAGACATATAATATTATAATCGTATATAATACACACAGAAATTCGCGTTATTTTACGAACTCATATTATACATTTGCACATCGTTTCATACGAGCATGGAAAATTTAGCACGCTTAACTCGTTATTTTTCTACATAAGTGTTATTTTTTTCCCCTCTTTTATCGCATAAAACGAATTTATGTTCTACAACAATTCGTTAATTTTTATATCGTTACAAGATTCCGATGAGTTCGTTAAAACCGAATAAGTATAATTATGTCTCGTCATACGAATAGATATCGATCTGCAATGTAATTTATGCGTTTCATGCTACACATTTATACATATCGCAGGCCGTATATAAGTATATTATTAATGTTTTATTTGATATTTTCAAATGTAATTTCATAGGAGTAATAAAAGTTAATAGGTATATGCTGCAATAATATTTGCGTATATACGGTCGAAATGCGTGTCATAATACTCAAGTACCTTTTTAAAAATACATATTTTTCTCTCTGTTGCCAAATGCGTATACTGTTCGCGTTTTAATCAATATTACGCGTTAAAGTTGATGTACATTATAAACAATAAACCAAGTAGACATTTATAGTAGGGCTGGAAAATCGCAACTCAAAAAACATTAACACTGCATTAGTTTTTTTTTTTTTTGTCGTGCGCATAAAAAAAATAATATTATCTCTGCTAATAGTCGACGATCATAAAAAAAACTAAATAATAAATTAAAATCAACGAGAAAATATGTGTATAATCGTATGTATTATTATATTATATGATTGCTTTAAAACACTTAATCGTCTCTCATAATATATTATATTATATTCATTGAATCCATGTCGATCGATCTTCGTTTTTTTTTCTCCAAAACGCCTCCAAAAATTTAAAAAAACAGCGGCGCGTGAATATAATGAAACGTATTATAAATTATTAAACATAAAACATGTAGATCGTATGATATGCGTACTCGTTTATACATTTACTCTAATCTGACCGCGGTCGACTTTTTATTTATACGTATAGAACGCTACATCGTACAGTCGGTCGTTGGTACACGTCTGTCGCGGTTAAATTTAATGTCCGATTTTACAACGTTTGTATACATTACTTCTAGTACCTATTTAATAATAACGACCTTACATAACGTGGTTCATGCGTCCGAGAACGAGATCCAATACACTTATTACATAATTTTATATTATATATTTTATATACTGATATGTTTGTAGAGGGTCTAGCGTATGGTTAGACGGTTGGCTTTTGCGGTATATATTATGGAGTAAACGTTTAGTCACAGCCAGTAAAATGATTATTATATACGCTTCGTATAATCTTATTATATCGTTTTCCGTACACATATATTATATGTGATCTATTTATATATAATTTGTCGCGGAAAATGCGCGATATAATCAATATACAATAACGTACGCGTTTGACGCCCGCGACTCGACGCGACGAACATTTTTTTCTAACGATTCACTTTTATGCGCGCACAATGAGAAAAAAATTCGATGTCCTCGAGATTTGTGAGGTCCAAGGTGAACGATTTTCGATCCCTTAACAATGTAATTTCACATGACAATAATTGTCATTTAAATGTTATCTAATGGTTTTTTACCGTTTACATAAATTGTTTGGAAAAATAACGAGCTGACGAAACTCATAAATTTACACACTTATTCGTGTTCTATTTATTATAATATTAAAAATCGATATCGATAATGTAAATAATAACGTGAAACTTAGAACCTGGATCCTTCCGACATTTCTTAAGGACGATCCGGTGTAATATTTAGGCTTGCTTTTTTTTTTTTATAACGACGATGCGGTACGGATATAGAATTAACGTTTAAAACCATTGTCCGAACGGTTTGTGTTTTCACTCTTGTTGTTTTCCGAGACACAGTCCGCGATTTTCGCGTCAAAATATTCACTCCGTATATAAAATATAACGATCTGAGACACCGCCGCCGCGATTTCACTATTGCCATCAAAACGTCATCGTCGGCGTAGGCGGCGGCGGCGGCTGCGGCGGCGGCGCGGAATCCATTACGCTCTTTGCGGGCGACCCTCTTTCATCGTGCGTAGTCGGTCCCGGCCATTGCTGCTGTTACGCACACACACGTTTACACGCGCACACGTTTACACACGCACACAGACGCGTATAGTGTGTGTTATAATGGCTTCATCCCCCTCCCCCGTCGCCGCCGACGATGCGAAACCGTTTCCCGTTCGATATAATATTATAACGACCCTCCGGTGCAGGACATTTGCCACCGATGACTCGGCGTACGTGCGGCGCGAGGGCCGGGAGAGAGAGAGAGAGAGAGAAACAGCGCCAAGGGATTGTTTTCCTTTTTTTTTTTTTTTTTGCGCCTTCTCTCTCTCTCACTCTCCGTTCCCCGCTTTCGATTGTAATAAACCAGCCCCCGCAAAAAAAAAAAACACCAGTACCGTACCCGACGTATTTGCACAAGCTCGTCTGCCGCGTCGTCTGGCGACGACTACGCGCGCACAGTAAAATAATAATCATAATAAATATAATAACCATTATAATACGCGATCGTCTCCGACGACTTTGCCCCCGTGTGGCGCAACCACGTTTTTTTTCTTCTTCTTCTTCTTCTGTAAACAAATACCAGGCGCTCGCCTCCACGTACGTACGTCGTATTTAGGTACCGCCTGCGCGGAAATCCGGTCGATGTCGGTTTTTATATTATAATAATATTACATGTTCTCTTATTCTTTGTCGTAACTTCTATTTGCGCGACGTCGCGTTCGAGCACACGCGAGCATAATATACAATACACGACATTGTGAATAGTACATATTTATGTAATACATGTTTCGCAACGCGACGCTGCAGGATGTATCATTATATTAATAAAATACGTGTTGTTGTTTGTTTTTTCCCTCAGGTATTCGCCCGTTGAATGAGCGCTGCGCGTCAATACCAGGTGCAACTGCACTGCCGTACAAAGACGTCGTCGTCGATATAATATGTGTGCAGTATACACGTCGTTTGTACATCACGGAGAGTCGGACAATACGACGACGTACGTTTGGTGAATGTGAATCGACAGATTAAAACGCCGCCGTCGAGATTTGCATGTCGCTCGCATTATGTTCGTGTGTACTGCGACAACTGCAGCGCCGCCGAGACTAGACGCGCCGCACGCCGCACGTCCCGCCGAGTGCGTGGAGGAAGAGGAGAGAACAAAAGGTGACGATTTTTCCGTTTAACATGTATGCCCGTACTTCGTAACGTTTGTGAGCGCGGTGTAGTTTATTCGATATTACATAATAACCAAAGTCTTAGGGTATTTTTCTCAAATTATCGTAGTATACGCCGTCCAGTGATCAAAAAAACACTTAGACTATTACATTATCCCTATTACGAAATCTTTATCTACTAGTCTACACAATCTATGTGTCGTGTATATAGCGCCTTAAACTATAATATTGCTTATTTCCGTCGGTTTTTATAAACAGCAATGTTTACTGCGCGTATTCGTTTAAAAGTCGCCGCCGCGCCGCCGCGTGAACGCGCGATTCATTAGGTATACCGCGGTCTCTGCGCCACTCGCCGTCTCTGTTATATCAATCGTAATACTACATAACGTACAAAAGGCACGGGGGAGGAAGGATATAGCAGTCCATATTTATGGCGATTTTTCAGCAGAGCGAGAACAAAGTCGGAACACTGTAGGAAACTTTTTTGCCGCATTAAGTCATAACTAATATCATTTTGAACTGAAATCGGATCAGTTTCGTTTGATTAGCGTGCAATTTTAACACTCGTTTGCACTTTCATAAACAATGTGCGCGATCGCCCTTGAAAATTCCTATTTGATTTCAGTAAACCGAAACCTTTTTCTTTAAAAACGGATCTCGACTTAATATTACTTTAATAGTCATAACCACATAGTACCGCTCACGGTATACCGTTAGGTGTTACAAAACCGAACTACAACTTCGTACCCACCGCGACGCCCTCGTCCGCAGTGCACCGCAGACGTCGTCGTCCCGTCTATTGTTTTCCTCTCGCGTACAATACGCGATATATAGGTAGTCTCTATACCGTCTCCCGCGGGGCGTGCTATAAATATAAATGCCGTCGAACGCGTCGGCCGCTGAAACATTTACACGACCACTCGTATAATATATCTATATATTCGTATATGTATAACACGTCGGGCGGCTCGCGAATATCGTTGATATTGACGGGGGGGAGAGAGAGCTGCAGGACAAATCGTACATATATATATATGCCGATCGTCGTAAATTCCGGTCGGCGGGCTCGCTTCGCGCGCGCGCGCGCGTGCACCCTCTCGCGAGCGCTCTCTGCGAAACCCTTTTATAAGGTCGGCTCGAAAGACTTTATCGCCCCGGCGGCGTTGGCGAGGGGATGAAAAGCCACTCCTATAACTATACGCGGCCGCGCGTATCGATCGGCGGCGGGACGCGCCCACCGCCGCCGCCGCCGCTGCCGCCGGGAAAAAGCTCGTCGTCGCGGCGCATGCGCCCTCGCCGCCGGCTTTTGCGGCAGGGGTGGCGTCGGTGTTTTGCGAGCCGCCGCCGCGGCAGTCGTCGCCGAGAAGCTACGCCGCTCCGAGGGGACTCGACGAGCGACAAGTCCGTCGTCGCCGCGACGGCATCGCCGGCACGTGCAGCGCGGCGCGCAAGAAACCGAGAGGACGAAAACAAAAAAATCGAAAGTCGCTTAAAAATACGCCGTCGTAAAATTTATAAATAGGTATAGTAACGGTTACGATAATTATATTGGTCACGTTTTTTTTTTTTTTTTCCGTTTTGATTTCTCTCTCTCTCACTTTGTCTGTCTGTCGGAATTCGTTCGCCGTCGCGTATACGTCCGGCACGCGCGTAAACTATACGTATTATTATGTAATAGGTAAGCGCGCGAAGGATTTTTTTTTTTTCACTTTGATTTGTATTCATCTCCTTTCCCGCCGTCACAGTAATGGCCGCGATCAAACATGGCCACTCTCCGTAATATTTTTTTACATACTACGCACGGCGGCACTCCGTATCATATTATAATCATACGCATAACCCTTTTCGCTTTTTTTTTTTTTCTGTCGCTTCTAGGGCGATTTCGGGTCACCCTCGTCGCTTTTATTTTATTTTTTATTTTCGACCATCCTTTGTACGCGATAATATCGCGCTCACACGCGTTGCGTTTCGTCATGGCGAAGCTGCGCCGCGGGACCCGTCGCGTCGCCCGGAGCGGACACTACGCTATTGTTGTCCGCTCGCGTCCGACGCGCGCGCTTGTTTTTTATTCCATTTTTTGACCTTCATTTTTTTTCTCTTTGTGTTCGCGTGACTTACTTGTTTTTTCTCATGTCATGTGAACGGGTGTTTTTTCTTCGTTTCCAGATGTTTGCGCCGCAACAACTCCGTCCGTCCGTCCGGCCGACCGTCCGCAGCACGCAGCGATGTCGAACGCGAGCACAACGCGCGACACCCTGTACGTATACTAAATGTATCCTGAGTGCACTATAAACTGTCCGGTATACCTTCAGTATACGTAACAGGATGTCGCACTGATCGTCGAGATGCACCAGGCGGCGTTGCAGTGTGCGAGATGACCGTAGATAATAGTATACGCACTTAAAAAACACTTTCGATGTGGAAAAAAAAAAACAAATAATGTACATTTTTACTATACGCGTATATTATAACATTATCGCCAACTAAATAACATATTATAAAATATTTTAATGTATTATCTAACAATTTATTCTGTTCGGCAAGACTACTCGACTGTTGGTTGTTTGTTTGTTTTTTTTTTTAATTTTTTTTTTTTTATATACACTTCCGACGTAATAACAATATAATATTATAATCGCTTAGTACATACTTTATAGTGAGTGTGCGCATATAGGTAAACACACGATATCATAAATTGTATTTCTTTATGTGGTTGTAAAATATATTTGTCGCCAGAATAAATCGTTTCTATAATAATCGAAAATGAAAAACACAATATAAAAAAATACTCGTGGCATTCGCGAAACTTGTTTGTTTTGGTGAAGAATTGCACAATAATAAATTCGCTCTGTTTACGACGTACCCATGGGTATTCCTATGTACGAAAAACGTGTAGGTTTGTTATTAATATTTATAACATTTTTATAGCGGAGAGTAGGCTTGAGTGCGATTTATGCTCGCGACGACGATTTCTATATAAACGGCGCGTTATAATACAATATATTATTATTATAATAATTATTATACATATTATATTCGTTCAGGTGTAATATAAATTATAATACTATAGGTATCGCAGTATAAACGGCAGTTTTTTGTTTTTTTGTCTGTTTTTTTTTTTTTTTTTGTTTTCAAGTGAAACGTATTTGTAATTTTTTTTTCCCGATCAATCGTAAATATTGTCGGTCATTAAAAATAAAACAGTGCGTTGTGCGGCGGGTTGGTGTATACGTTTTTTTGAGTCCTATAGTGGAATGCTGTATACTTTTATAGGCATATAATATGTGATTTGAGTATGCGACAGCGGCTTGTAATCGTTTTTTTTTTTTTCTATAGGTTTTTTTTTTCTAATTATTGTAGTTGATATAATTATTACCAGCGTACATAATTATTACCAGCGTACATAATTATTACCACTATAACTGAAACATTTTTATCGAAAACATTACAATTCCTTTTTTTTTAGGTCTACGATCAACTACGAATTATATAACATATATTAATAAGAAACCATGTGTCGTATGGTAAGTCGAAACGATTAGGAAAAAAAAAAAATCAGCGGACATAATATTATGCGTATAAACAAAGTCGAACAGAAAGCACGAGAAATAATCAATTAATATATGAACATGAAAAAGTAATTAGTAATTTCTTATACTATACATTAGGTATTATACAGTAGAATATCGATAAGTCTAATCGAAGAAAATCTCATTGAAATATTCTGCACATAGGCACATATAGTTTGAAAGTGTCGACAATATTCAAATCGATTTTTTAATTTTCTCCTCTCGGATTTCAATTTTTCGATATTCTACTGTATGATTACAACGCGTGTGCGGTTTAACGACGCAATATTATACACGATCAATTTTGGTCTTTTTTAAACATATAAATTGATAAAAAAAAAAAAATCACATTTTTCAAAAACTACACAACCGTGCGCACCATAAGTTATGACACCAGTTTTACAATATTTATGATGTCTACTTTTACGTACCAATAAGTATCTACGTATAATAATCGTATATATTTCAAAAAGTATAATTCCCATATGCAGGCAATCGCGGGATACAATATAACACGTATTGAAATGATATATTAATAAACGGAAGAATAAAAAAATGAACCAAACCTGTTTTCCAAAAAAAAATACTTATAATGGATGCTATAAAATTATTAGTGTACACGAGAAAAATTATTTACGACATCGGAGAGTAATATTGTATAAACACGCGGTCTAAATAATAAATATACATAATAAGATATACGTCGGATATTTTAAATTATTGTGTTTTCGTTTGAATATAATAATTAAATTAAATTGAATACGAAGTCTATAACTATATGCATTATAAACTCATAAAACTGTTTAAAATTCCCTCGAATATCGTATATATATATATATATATAATATACATAAATGAAGACACAAAGTTGCATACATCTATATTTTATAAATTTATTGGGAATAATAAATTGCCGAATATATTACTTATATATATATATACTATCTAAACATTTATAAATTAATTTTTACCGCTTTTAATTTAATTTCTTAATATTTTATTACTATACCGCTGCGCGACGAAGAAATCCGTTGTTTTTGATTATGTTGTACATTTTATCGAATATCTTTAACGGATTTAAATAATGATTTTATTTTAGGACCATTAGATTGTATGTGTGCATACACAACCCGAACAATTATTCGAATAATAACGATAAGAATAAGACACCGATTTTGAAATGTTAAAGTATACAAAGCACTGAGAATATTATTCAAAACCAACATATTAAGGTGCAGTGTATAATGTACGTCGTGCACGAAAGCTTTCGAATAATATTAAAAAAAAGAACGATGTGTATGCTGTGAGTATGAATCCATGTGTATATTATATACGATTTCATTCTGTATATTATATGCTCGATATCAAAGTAACATGTATAATATGTACGTTTATTTTCGTACACATTATGCGGAGCTTAAAAAAATTAAGTTGTTCAACTATATAGTGCAATGCGATTTGTTAATAAAAATACATAACGTATTTTATTATGTCGCATAACTTTTATACATATATATATATATAAACTAATTATATTTATCGGTAATATATGCAAAGTACCCAAATGCACTATTTTCGGAAATATATGAATATAATATCACAATATAATGTACAAAGTTTAGGAGCTTATGCTATATTTACGATTCATTATTTTCGAACTATAAATAATAATCCGTTTCACTCATAAATATTAATAGTGAATATGAAATTCAACACAAGAAATACATAAAATATAAGAATTTAAACAACTCCAATTATAAAATACACCGGTGGCGTGCAGTGATGGTAAGATGAGAATACGAGATGATAATAGTACGCTACGGATCTATTATAATAAATATAACATTATCTTTCGTGAAATCTTTTTTATATTTATAACATAAATTTCACTTGTTCGTGTCATTGACTAGGTCGCTGTAACGTAGCCCCGAGTCGAAAGCATAATATATTATATATAACTACGCATTTGTTATATTACAGTAACGTAAACGTATTATTATTACAGCGGCGCATTTGTGATGAAATATCGAATTCCGAGTGAATTTTCAGAGAGCGGAGTTTTACAAATTTGCCAATAATGATTTTCCAAACGGTACTGCAGACGGTTGTATTTTACATCGGCAAAATAAAAATTGACGACAGAAATAGGTTCTTCTTTTTTTTTATAAATTTAAACCGTAAAAACTATGTCTATTAAACCTAGTAAAATTAAACAGTTTTGCAGACGTAGAAAATATTCAGCGCGACAAAAAGAAAACGTCCGTCCAAAAACGATTTTCAGTGCGTTGGATAAAAAAAAAAAAAAAACGATTTCCCCAGCGCAACAATATACTCTCGCAAACTATGTGTGTGTGTGTGCGTCCTGCGCTCGTGCACACGGTCGACGAAAATAGCGGCCATCTGCAGGTAAGAAAATTCCACACAACACCTATTGTCCGCGTTCTGACTATTATAAGTCACGCCGTACAAACGCGGTGTGCACTATAGTATAATATACGAATAACCTGCGGTGGATAATATACCTATATATGTGTAAGAGATTCTTGGCACGTCGAATACACGCGACGCCGCAGACTTGTGTATACGTGTTTATCGTCTTGGCAATAAACACAAATCCAATTACGCTCAAAATGTGTTTCAGTTTTCTCATAAAGCAGTAATAATTCGTAATCGTAAAAAAACAAAAATATATTATTTATTTATATACGTATATATAATATGTAATCCGTAACTCGCGTAATATTGCGTTTTCCAGTACAGTACGAACGAACAAATTTACGTATAACTCGATCGATTATTTACTTGTGCACATTTCATCATATTATTATAATATTGTGTGAGCATCAAGTGCGCGTATGACCGTCGTCCCCCCTCCCGCATTACTAATTCATACATTGTATGTATACGTATCGCACAATCGTCCGCAGTGAAAATAACGTGGTTTGAGTGACTTATTATTGCACACGAATATCATTGTAAAATATTAACGCGTTATCGGTTTTAGACGTCGCGTTTTCTCGCCGTGTCCCGCAATATTTCGCAGGGTATTTATATCGCGAACGCCGCCGCCGCCGCACCGCCCAGGTACACATACACTTTGCATATTTTACGAGTGATATTTTGACTTTTACAACCGTATTAAATTAAATAAAAACAAACGCGACGCCGCATAACGTAATGCCGCGTTCCCGTATTATAATAAAAATAAAAATAATATAATACATCGAACAGAGAATATCACGCGCGTATATATATATATATATATATATATATTTAGGGTCTAGGCGGCACGCTCATATATGGGTAATATAATATCGTGATTTTACGATTATATAATACCATATATTAAATATGTCGCGGGAAAAATACTTTTTATACGATGAATTGGCCGCGTTTTTTTTTTTTTCATTCTTTTTTTTTAATACACACGATATAGACCATAATGCAATACCGTATGAATATATACAGGTAGGTTCGCTGAGTGATTTACGTCTTCGTGTGTACCTCACTGACCTGATTTCCAGGATGAACTCGAGTTTTTTTCAGTATTCCGACGCGATACGTAAAAAACGACGACCCTCGCGTGATATTATTATTGTATGTTGTGTGTTCGTGGGGGTGTACGCACACCGGCGGCGATTGGAGACGAATTTATTTATTGCCGTAACGGACAGTATATATAACTATTATATGATATATTGTACTATTGTATGTACCTGTGTACCTAATAACAAAATTATATATATATATATATATATGTAGACCGAAAAGAGTTTTTTGTGACCGCGCGTCGTCGGGCGTATGTTACTGTTTCTCGGCGGAGCGAAAAAAAAGAAAAAAAAACTCGGACGCCACAGAATACATAGAAAAGGGTTTGAAAAATTCTTTTGAAACTCCTAATGGCCGAGACAATGACGTAAAGGTATATTATGGTAGTATGTACAAACATCGTCGTCGTGTAGTCGGCGATACCTATAAGCGGTGAGAAAGGTGTCACTGGGCCACACCGCAATGTTTATTGCGGGGCATTACGGGGGGCGCGCTTAAAAAAAAAACTCAAATAAATTCGTCACCGAAAAAACCGACACAATAAGAGAGAAAAAAAAATATATAGGTCAGGAGAAAACGACAGTCTGGTCGACCAATCAGCGACGGAGACCGTCGTACGTCCGCGACTTCTCGAGTCCACGGAAACCCCGAAGCAAAGCGCATCGGAGGACACTTATAGTTCGACGTTTGGATTTCGAGTGCACTCGCGCCCACACACACGTCCTGCGAATTCACTCGTCACACGCGCGCACAGGACCTGCTGCAGACCGACATTCGAGGTGAGTGGAATTTACATAATTTTCCTCCTTTTACGCGCGCACACACGCATATATTATATTATTCAAACGCAGTACCGCGGTATTTGCACACGCGCGCGCGCGCTTTGGCCGTCGGTGAGAATTCTAAAATTAAATTCGCTCTATAACTGTGGCTAGTTTAAGTCATTCGATCGTTATTATACGGTGAACTTTGTTTAGTAGACATATAGACATACACACCTCATGCGCGCAGCGTTTTTAAGTTATTTTTAAAAAACAAAATATTATGCCAATATAAAATTTAACTTTGGGCCCGCGCGGTCGTTTATATCATAATATTATATCCGTAGAGTTTTTAAGTTTCTTGAAATACATACATTTACAAAAATACACGGGTGACGAGAAAGTTTAATGGGCGCAATCGCGTCGTGTAACGTGTGTACGCGGGGACCCACGCGGTTAGTCATACTTATAATCGACGTCGGTATACAATACGCACTAGTGTGTAAACATATAAAGCTACTTGTGATTTTTTACCAGATTTTTGAAGTAATCGTAAAAACAATCGTCCTTAACCACGCCGCGACTCCGTATAAATAGAATGCGCGCAATATACGTTTTTAATAATTATGCCCGAATGTTTCATATTTTTATTTTACTGTTCCACGTATACGTATAATATACATTTTTCTCTCTATAATAAAATCGGTTCTCGTACATCAAATATCGTATACACATACGTATGTGTTATTATTAATCGAATTTTCTCAAAGGCCATCGCAGCCACACGTTTTAATTTTCAAACATGATATAATATATTAGCATATAAGCAACTAGATCAATATTTTCGGGCTACACAAATCGTGAATCGCTGATAATAGTTTTTATTTCAAAGCAATCGTAATATGGTAGAAAAAGTTTTTGGAAATGTTAGGAACTTTGGAGGTGCACGTGTGTTGTACGAGTCGCTTGTACACCCCTCCCCCTCTAATTGCGCCAATGCCAAAACGTATATTTAGCGGCACATCTGCAGTACATATATTGTAACATATTTCAATAAAGAGTTTCGGCCGGGTTCCATCGCTAGTGGTTTTTTTTTATTTTATTTTAATTTAATAAAAACAAATCAAATATGTCGTTTATCATTCGATTGAATTGCAGTGATCTATTGCAATGTCGGTGTAATATTATAAAAATCTATTTCGTCAGACATCAACTGTCTCAATAAAATATATTATGATGCCCGCGTTATTTCGGCAGGTATAAACTAATGATGTCTATATAACTTTTTTTCCAATCGAGCCTTGAAATATAATGAAACGCCTGTGGATAAATCGTCGCGTAATTTTCAATCGCGTATTAACTGTTATTGATTTACAAAAATGATCTTTGAATATCGGTTAGAATAGAGGCGGGCGCTTGTATACACACGGAATATCTTCTCCCAAAATATTTTCCACGACAGAAGGGGCCGAAACCGGACGACGACGTATAAAACTCGTACCTATATATTACGCGTGTCTGCAATAACTTTGCGTTAAATCTCCGCCGGGACTTGAGTGCGCGCGGCGACCGATCGAGATGTCGAACATAACGCACGCAACGCACGGTGTTCCGCGACGACTCGAGGGTTTATACTCCATAAATATCGCCTTCGAGTGTCTGAAAACGCGGCAATCTTATATTTCTCTAGTGTTCAATAATAATGGGAATGATAAACATATCTATTCTGAATACACGGAGACGAACACGGCGCGGTTCACGGCCAGACTGACGACAAAATTAATGAAAAAAATTGGATTTTCAACGATACAATCTCTATATACATATACTTATATACACCCATCGTGAAGTTTTTTCGAACAAACACCATGAATACGGCGTACTACGAATATAAACACTTTGTATGATAAATATTATAATGGGAACACTGACGACGATACAGAGTCAGGGCCTGGGACCTTTGGGTTTTTTACGGTTCAACAGCAATTTAAGCACTCGGAGTTTCGTCGTCGTTTTCGAATCTGTTCCGCGGTTTCCAGTATATCAAATACGAATGGAAAAATCAGAGGTCAGCGGCGCGAGGTTCGTTTCGTATCGCTGTCGTCCGCCGTCATCATAGCGAAAACGCTAATCGACTGAAACAATGAGAATATTATTTTTGGCGAACTCCTAAGGAATCGCCGCGCGGGGCCGCCGTTGATCCTGACTCGGTTGACTCTGCCGCCATCTGGGCGAGTCGAAAACCGCATCATCCCCAAGGGTAGTCCGCGGACAGAGCGAGAGAAAGGAAAGGCGGCGGCGGCGGCGGCGATGCACCGCGGGCGGCCGGCGGGTCGAGCGGCACACGGCGCACAGCACCGCGCTACCATGCCGTTATCCTCGCGCGTCCGCGGCCAACGACTCCTCCTTCCCGGCATGGCGCCCGACGCACACCATTCCCGTCCTGCTGGTCTTCGCGGCGATCGTCATGGAAGCCGCCGCGCCATCGCGTGATATCGTCTATCATAATATTATAGCCGTCGTCGCGATCCGAATCAAATATCAGAAACGAAGCGCGTCGTTATTAATATTAAGCAGCCTTCCGGTCCGGCCGCGCGGCCCGCTGCTAGACGAACGCATTATCTCCGAGCACACAATAACAGTATTGAAAATCGAAACTCAGATCCGGATTTGTCGTCTTATATTATCTATAGGTACTCGGCGTTGAAGAGTGCACTCTTTCGGTTTTTGTTCGTATGCGACGGCTGTGACGTTCAGTGACGTCTCGCCGCCGCGCCATCGCGTGATATCACGATAGACATAATATGACAAACGCATTATCTCCGAGCACACCGCGATAAGAATTGGCGAGACGAGCGCGTTAGAAAAACAAAACAAAAAACAAGCCGGCGGGGTACACGCGGTGGGACAGAGCAGAAACGTTAATAAAATAACACCAATTTTCGATCTTAAAACTCGATGGAAATATATTATACTGCGCAAAATTAATTATAAATTCTAAATGATGTTCGTTGTTTGACAACAACAACAATATTTTAAAATATAAATTAAATAAGAATTGAATATACTCGACGAATAATTTGTATATTGAAATACTACGAATACAAGATCACCCCGTACTTTAGATGAAAATAAAAGACAATAAAAAAAGTGAAATAACTCGGAAGAATAAATAAAAAAAAAAATTAAACGCCAGTATAATTTCATTTAAAATCAGAAATGTAACGTTTTGACTAATTATGTGCAATTAAAATATAAAAAACACGGATAGACATGCACTTATCGTTATATCGAGTGTAATAAATGTAAAAATATGCAAAGTTAAATATCACGCACGCTTATTAGAACGGCGGCGGCGGCGGCGTATATTCCAGTCAGATTTGTATCTCGCTAATTTTCATTTCTTATTAAAATTCATTATTAATACGTACCGCATTTATAATACAACTGCTGTGTACACAATAATTCCAATAACATTATCATTGCGAAAATACGAAACGACGCGGTTTTCAATCGCGAAATCCGCCGGGAACGTATGAATAGTTGTATAGGAGGTATATTGTCTTCGGCTTTTTAATTGAATTCGAAATTGGGTTTTTTTCGCGTTCACCGCCGCGTACAGTCCGCGCACGAAAAGCTCGTTATTCCCTCCGGTGTTTTTGACCGATGATATTATATAAATACACTGCATTGTTATAATAAAAATGTACGCGCTTAGATTGTTCATATTTTCACTTTGAAAAACAGTATCGACGGAATATTTTATTGTTTCACAACAAAAAAAAAAAAAAACGGGTACACGATTGTATTTCGATAACTATCGATTTTATATACCGCAGAACATCGCGCGTTATACAGTCGTGAAACAAGTCTCGTCCGTAATGATATTTTTTCGCGCGCACTACATAGTTTAAAATATACAATATATATATAATACCTATATTGGCTATTACCTATACACGATATATAAACTCGATCGTTTGACACGTAAAATGGTTTTATGAGCGTCCTCAAAGTAAACGTCAGACGATTTGAATATTATAAACTGTGTTTCCAAAGTCCGCGCGGTGCGCCGCGTATATTATACTGCGCGCATTATATGTATACACTATACAGAGTCGGTCGTTTTTACGACCGTTTTTATGGAGTAGTTTACGCAGTCAATGTATAAAGTGTAAACGTTGCCCGGCTGCAACATGTGCAGCAGTCCGTCATTGTCGGTGTATCGACTCACGCGTATCGAACGCGTAGTGTTTTTATATGCGCGCACATAGTTCATATTTCAGACGGACGGGACGCGTACGGCCGGTATGTGAAATTGAAAATGTGTTTCACGTCGAGAATTGATATTTTCGTATTGCTACTCGACGCTTGGGAAAAAAATATGAACATCTCAAAGGACAATAGTCGCCGCCGGTGGCAATGTGTCCCGACAATACTCTCGATTATATTAGTAAAATTTGATTTAATCACAAAACTCAAACTTCGCTTCACCGACATTAATTACCCAAAATAATGCCTAGGTAACATATTTTTCGAAAATTGTTCAACATTTACAATCGACTATTACGTTCGAGCAGTGAAAATATCAAAATAATGTTTCATTAATGACGGGTTGATGTCTATCACTCAGAATCGGATTACAGATTTACAGATATACATTTTCCAAGCAGTTGAATTAATTATTATCTAAACATGTATTCTCAGATTCTCAGAAATAACAACTCTCGAGCGGCTGAGGGCTAAACGCAGCGAAGATTTTATAAACCGCAAAATGTAATTTACTGAAATAATTTATACTCGACACTCGTATACGCGTATTTAGCCTTATTTTGGAATTGCTGTTTGCCGTCTTATTTCCACGTCAAATACGTATTGTACTTTTACTGTTACTCATACATATCATATTATTCTTACCTGCGATTTTCCGGCAACACAACCGCACTGCACGCTGCGACACTCCAAAACAATATATACAAATATATTATATGCGGATATATTATATATTATTTTTCACTCGCGGACACGCGTCGCACGTCACACTCGTCGTACACCGCGTAATCGGAACACGAACTCGTCACCTGAAAACCATCATTAATTTACATCAGTACGGTTTCACAACGACGTGGTTTTTCTATTACGTTTTTTTATGAAATACAGCTGTGTTTCGGAGCAATGCCGTTTCGTGGTCGTAGTTTATCGGGCATATTTAATTATTTCCATAACAGTTATAACTACCTATGTGATAATATCAAATCGTGGTAAATTATTCGTATCGATAGAATGTTTAATTATTTTCCGGGCATAATCGTATCGTAACACCCTACTTATACAATCAAGCTAGTCTCAACACACACGAGATGTACACCGGTTATTGTAGACTCGGTGCAAAATAAGAGAACATCCACTTAGATACGTATCTACGGGTTTTTAATTTTATCAACTATTTTGAACATTCGTCGATATCCTCATATTGAAATTGATTCAATATAGATGATGTTTTAATTTTGATTATTTGAGTTGACTTATAGATTTGTCGCAAAAATAGCATTTCATATTGGGTCGCGTTAATATATACGTATGCGCGCACGATCGAGTTGAGCTGAAAAGAGTAAACTCTATTCGATTTCGTTCGGACGAAAGTTTATATTCGGCAGACGCGTTTATCATCATCGTGACGCATCGACCGAATCGCTATTTCAATTTGTTGCTGGATTTCGCTATCGATTTTCGCCGGGGTATGGAATATTATTTCATATAAACCGTTTTTTATTTCACGTATACCGTATACTATGTACATAGAAGGATGAGATAAAGTTTAGTGAGGCGACCGCGGTCCGTCTTCGTCGATGGGATCCGACTCTTATCGCGCGCGGTTAGATTATGTTCACTACGTTTACCGCTGCAGCCATACCGAAATCTCTCTCCCCAAAAGTTTTGTAATTCGATTAGCAGCAGCAGCAGCAGCAGCAAGATCAGCAGGATGGGGGCGGTATAACGAGTCACTGCAGCGTAAGCGAAGGGGAGAAATATCCATTTTTGTTCGTGGTTACTGTAAATTGAACTAGTGTATACATACGCGCACGATAGGTACCGCCTCTTATATCGTATAACATTTATATATAAATTATATTAAAAGCGTGTATAATAATTATAAATAAAATGGAATCGTGCCATAAAAAGCTTTAAACGTAATATGCGCGCGTAACGTTATTTTTTTCGAAAAAGCAATCGGCCGCCGACGCCGCCTCGACCGCGGTATGTTATTTTTAAAATAACGTGTAAAGTTTTTAATATCCATAAATAAAACAGTAGAAGAAACTATACCGTTTCGATTTCGTACACGATATCGTGGCCTGTATTGTATAGTAAACAGCCTACGCGTTTCGTATTGTAATATCCTCCGGACTTGGCCGCGAACGGTACCGTGTTTCGTTTACGACTCGTGTACCGTTTTTATTTCGAAAATTTTCGAAATTATTCGTCTTTCGAGACCGTTACGTCGTCGTCGGTTCTCATACCGATATAGACGCCGTGGAAAATTTATCGCGCCGGAGATTACGATCCGACGCGGATCCCGCAGATATATTATAATATTATCGCGTACATTATAATATTATGCCGGCGGCGGCGGTAATAACAACGACTCGTCGTCGTCGTCGTCGTCGTGACGGTATTAATCGATATGCGTAGTGTTGTGCATAACGAACAAAGACGGGTGTATGATGCGCGCGGCAAAGCTCCGCCGCCGGCGTGCGATTTGCGAAACGCGAACGTCGTCGTGAAAACAACGAGATTCGTATTACGTACGTACGACGACTGCGATACGGTAGTTATGGGCGCGTAACAGTCGCCTATGTCTAGGTGTATACTGTATTATGTATACGTTGTCGTAAAATATATAGTCTCGAGATTATCGCGTTTCGACGGGCGTGTTTTTAAACTCGTCTCGTCTCTTTGCATATAGATAAACGAGACGCGGCAGATCTTTATTCCGCATCTCGTCCGTTCGGATTTCCACGGGCATAGTAACACAAAGTACTATCGCGTCGCTCTTATCTATATATCAGACGCGATAAAGCTCGCGAGCCAAACGTCGTCTCTGTTACGATTTGTCATAAATAATATTATTATATTATATTCATAGAGTCTAATTTTTGCGCACTAATGATTCGCATTATTATACCGTTCGTGGTTTTCGACAAAGACGTTGCCGCATAAATCGGCATAAAATAATATACAACAACATAATCCGTGGTGGCGTTGGCTTGAACGAATTCGACAAAGACTGTCCTCGGCCAGTGCGACTGTCATAACGTCATATTATATATTCGTGTTGTCCGTTGTGTGTTATCGAGTTTTCGCGACGAAAAAAAATAGGAAAAATGAAAGTATTATTATTGGCTATTGTTTATTCTCTCCACGTCGAAATATTCGGACGCACAAGTTTCTATCGCACATAGTGGCGATTTATCTAACCGAAGAAAACGAAAAGTTTACCTGCGAAGGTCATTCGATGTAAACACATACGGATTGGTTGCACTCGGAGATCTTCATCAGAAATATGCAAATTTATTCACTGCAGATCGATTTCAAGTTTTCCCGAAGGTCGTGCGTTCAAATCGCAATAAGTTAAATTGGACTCGACTTTAATCCATTATTGTAACTCGTTGTAATGCACGACCTCACGCGATGCGTCTGTATAGTGATGATGTACGTAATGTAATATAATATTACGAACTGACCTCGGTCATTATTATTACTATTAAAATAGTAATTTTTTAACGTCTTTTTAGAGAGTCTTTAGTTTGTGTATTTTTTTAGTCATCGTATTTCTTTTATTTTTTTCGGAACTTTCGTCGATCTTTCGGGGCATGATTAATGTCTCGGCGCTATAGCCAAATAATTATACGCGTAGAGACCAACCGTCGCGAACAATGACACGAAAACACGCCGTAATCGCGCGGCCGCGACGGAATATCCGAAGAGTGTACATAATATTCATAATAATAATACAACGTTCGAATCGTCGCGTCGTCGCGGTCGTAAACGCGACGGACACGTAATACGATATTATTTTAATGATAACGCACGCCATGTCTACGGAATATAAAGTTTCGCGCGTTTACGGCCTTGGGCTCGGGCGAAGGACGTCGGCTGCAGGAGCGATATTATGTTCGTCGGCCGGACAATATAACGAACGGCCGTCGTCGCCGTCCCGCCGAGACACTTTTGGCGAAAGACGCGCGCGCGACTACGACCGCGGAGAGACGGACGAAGGGTGCCGCGTTTACGACAGTCGAACGCACGTATACGTCATATACAAATATATATATATATAATATAAGCTATTATATAGTCGTTAAATCGTTTTATTCACGTAAAAGTGTGCAGGGAAATCAATTCGATACTATAAAATAATAGTACACCTATAATACCTATATACCGAGTATAAATGTTTTATTTATTATCCGTATATAGTGCGCGTGTGACGCGAAAACCGCGCTCGCCCGTGACGTCATTACGACAGTAAAAACGATTTTTACGATGCGCTCTCGTTCGGTACACATTATATATTATTTTTATTATTATTATTACTATTATAAGCCACCTGCAGCTGCTGCTGCTGCTGCTGCTGCTGCAGTCGTCGTAGGTCAGGTTCGCCGAACGCGACGAACGACGATGACGACGAGAGCGGATGACGTTGTCGTTTTACATTGATCATAATTGATAAACGATAATACAATATTTTATATACGTTTATACACTGTATTAGAGTGATCATTTTGAGAAGAAGAAAAAACGGGACGCTTGTTACTCTCTCCCTTAAATTGCATAATTATTATAAAATATTATACTTTCGATCGTATTTATGCACGCTTATTGAATATCGGAAATCCTTTGTGAAACATTCGTATATTACAAGTCATTTCGAAGCAGTATCTACAATATACTTGTTCAGTGTCACTCGGAGGACTCACAATATTATGTGTACTCTCTCGCGAACGACGATGAAATCACGGATGACGTGCGCGCCCTACGTGAATTATAATATTATATAATATTACACATTTTTATTATAAAATAAATCTCTCGACCGAAAGCTAATCTCTTCGCGAACAAAACACTAAACTATAATATTACAGCCGGTATATAGCTGAATAGGACAAACGATTGTTTTTGTTTGTTTGTTTTTTTTTTGTTTCGTATCGACACCCGAAACGTATTCCGTTCGAATCGACGCAGTAAGTAATGTAAATGTATAATTTATATAAACCACTCGGAGAAAATCCTTAATAAAATCCATTAGGAGATTCGACCGTCTCAACGCTATACACGCGAGTATATATTATTAGATATATATATACTCGTATATACGTATATATTATATATTGTACGTATAGTACGAGATGAACTCGGAATAATATATCTAGAAAAAGACATTGCTGTGAATTGAAGCTATATATATATATATATATATACTACAGCTGTAATAATGGAATAGGCGAACTTTGAGAAAGTTTAATTCAACCGGATAGAAATTCTCCGGAAACCGACGAAATGTTATGTATACGGCGACCAGCGAGGTATATATATATATTCTTCTCGTATACATAATACATAACATATATACACATATACTCGTACATAATACATAATATATATAGATATATGCGTTATTGCTTCAAACGGCGGCCTTTGTGCGTGTGTACGTATATACAGAATATAATACGATTCACTCGACTGGCGCAATATAAGTGTTATTGTGTATATAAGGTTCATATATATTATATACGAGCAGAATGAAAATATTTTCGTCTTATGTATTCGAGAATTCGACGAATATTAGCTTCACGACGACGCGTTCTCGCTCGAATCGCAATAATAAACGGGACATTTTATACAGACTGTTTTGATATAACTGCAGAAATGCGGTGACAACAATATTTCAATTTTCAAAAATAGTAACATCGCGCTCTGTGTCGATCAAATGTTATTACAAAAATCTATTGGAATAATAGGTTCGTATTTTAAAGGAGTGTATTGAATATAGAAAACGACAGAATAATTATTATTGAATTTTATCGGTTCGGCGTGCGAGCATACGATAATAATAATAATTTAAAAAATATATATCGGCGTATCCACGAGAACCCCTCGACAGCGAATAGGTACTATATTATACTCGTAGAACTTATATGTTTGGAAGTGAAAATAATTGATGATTTCGAGTTCGAGTACAACGTGATATTATATTGTACAAAGTCATCGTTTTTCCAAGTGATTGGGCGGTCATCGACGGGCCCGTCTCTCCCCGAAGTATATTTAGAAAAAAAAAGTAAAAACAAAATGATAGAGTAAAAAAACAGAGAAAAGATTTTCTTCGATACTTTGTACTTCAAGTGTTCCGTATTATTATCACGATTTATACTCGTAGAACGCAAACGAATGCCGGGAGGCGTCTACACGTTCTTAAATAATTTACCGCCGCGGGTAAACTACGTATAGAAAACTCCATGGGAAGAGGTCGTCTCATTGTATAATAATAATAATTGTGGATGCTCCGTAATTATTATCATACCGGGCAGACGAAAACGACTGGGAGGAGTACCTGTTTTAGTGCGTAATGACGTTCGAAAAACGGCTGAAAAAATCCATTAACTGTTGGCATTAACGTCGTCGTCGCGAACGGACACAATTAAGTTGGTAATTAGAAGCATTCTTATGGGTACAGACGATTGACGAGTGTATAATTTTCGCATAAACTCGATAAACGATATTATTTACGAAAACCGTACTCGCTTGCGAAAAAGACCTATTATATAATCCGGTTCGTAAATATCGGTGTTTTTTTCGTTGTCGCGATTCGACGACGATATCGTCGCGTCGTGCGGAGACCGAATGCTATGACGTGTCGTCTACAGTAGAGATAATACATTAAACGCGCAAGATAAATAATACGATGTAGACGTACGATAAGCGCCGTCAAAGACGCGTTGCAAGCAGCCGCCGCCGGCGAAAAAAATTAATCGTTTGAAAAGATCGCGCGGCGGTATGGCGACGAACCGGCCCGGAAATGGACGGAAAAAAAGGAAAAAAAACCGCTGGCGAGACTATGGCGAACGAGACGCTGCGAACGATATCTCGTCGACCCGAAACCACGTCGGCGAAAAAACACTTTGCGATAAGATCGCGCGGGAGACTTTGTCGCGTTGCACCCATTATAAAATAGTCTCGCGTCACGTGCATCTCGTATATTATAGAAACGAGAATATATTTTGATTCCAACCATCTCGGGAATCGCTCATCCGATCGTCGTGCGGTTTTTTTTTTAACGATAGAGTAGAAGAGAAAGTTTCAAGCCTATTTCCGAAAAAACAAAAACTAAATAGTTAATCTACAGACCGAAAAATAATTTTTTTAAAATGCTGCTTTTTGAAAAAATCGGACAACTAGTTTCCGATTAGTTTAACCTATATGGAGTATAACATTTTGATATGTGCGCGAACGCGTGCACGCAATGATTGCGTTTCGGTAAAAAAAAACCCGCTCGTGTTACATATTATTATATTCGGATACGCAGGGGCGCCGCCGCGTCACGTTGTTACCCCTCGACGGAAACTCACGCACGCTCGCATATTATATTATATACGCGTTTTGCGAGAGAAAAGGTAATGCGGCCTGAAGACGGGGAGGAGGGAACGATATCGGAGCCGAAAAAACAAACGGGGCGTTTTCGGAAACGGCTTACGCACACACGCGCGCGCGCGCGCGCGAGTATACATGTACGTTCGCGTATTGTGTAAGTCTCGTATCGTCGTCACGTATATTGCACATGTAGGGGGAGAAATCGCATTTCGTTGTTTAACCCTCTGCCCGAGTGTTAAGGCTGTGCCTCGTCGACCATTACGCGCAGCAGCAGCCCAACACACACACACACACACATGTATATATACGCTACCCCTCGTCGTTCACTCCCACCCGATCCGACAATGAGATGACTTTCGCAGTTCGACCGAAATGAAACGAGTGAAATGTACATATCCATTCATATATACGTACATATACACAGTATACACACATAAAGGACCGACGGCGGCGGCGACGATTTCCATCGAAAAGTTAATGAACCGAAACTCTTATTTATATTATACTCATCGTGTATATATACGCCCGCGATTGGATCGGTAGAAAGGGTACGTGTACACGTGTGTATGTGTGCGTGCGAGTTATCCGACGATATGTATTATTATTATATATCGCGTGACGGCTACTTTTTTGCACGGACGATCGCCGCCCTTAAACTTTCGGGGCGCGGGCGTATGAATCTCGCAAACGGTGGACTAACCTAACCCGTGTTTTATAGATATTTTAATAGGCGATAAAGATCGATCACCTTTTTCGACGATTACCCATGTATAGGTATAGGATTTAATTTAATCGTAATTTTTCGCCAAATAAATAATAGTTTAAGAATTTTCAGAAACAGTGAGATGTTTGTCCATACTAAGCCCTTACCGAACTGTCCGCGATTCAAAGTGCTTTAACAAACTCGATGTCAAATCGAACACTATTATCTCAAGTTTGCACACAACGAATAAGTTATCTGAAATAAGTCAATATATTCTATAATTGAATTTAGGTTTAATCGATTTCAACTCGATTACATGCAGTTAGCTCTCAATGTCAGATTTGAATCGTTCGACTCACCTGTTACATATAAATATATGTATATAAAATGTCCATCGTTACATCGTCCACTATACATAAGAGACCTATGTTTTATGCGAAATCCGGAGATTTTTTTATACGATATTTAATTTGATCGATTTGATTTTTCAAGCGGAAATCGAAAATGTGGAATTCGAGTGGGGGGCACATGTAATATATAACCTATAAATATACTACAAAGTGCACGGCTTTCAGTAGTATATTATAATAATCACGTTTGAGGGATGCATTTATATATATTATGTGGTATTTTACTACTCTCGACATGACTATAAAACGTAAATACGATAGGTGTAAAATTATAAGCCCTGCACCGTCCTTCAATAAACACTACAAGTATCTATATAATATATTATAACGGTAATATATTTTATACTTATATTTATAATAATAATACTACTACGCATATATATATAATATATATTTTATACAAAATAAACTACTGTGCAGACGGTTTTATAGGTTTCCTTTTTGACGACACAAAATAAACGCGTATCATTATGTGTTTTAACACTCGTTGTTTTTAATACCGATAAATCACTAACCAAAACGTATCATGAAAATCCAAAATCGATTAAAAATCAACAATGACAATGTTTATAAACTTTAAAATAAATAATATAAAGTTATTTTAAATTTACGGTAACGTGTATGTACTTTTTTACATAATTTTACTAATTTAGTAAATTTATAGTGTTTAAATGCGGACGAATACTATCTCTAATTCGATCTAAAACAGTGATAAAATACAAGCGATCGATTAAAATATGCATGATTTTACTGCGGATAAGTACATCGTGAATACATTATAATAATAAAAAACGTTCACGCGATTTCGAGCTGCACGCGTCGTTATATAATCAAAATCAAAAATGTCGGTCATAATTGTTGCTGAAAAAATTGAACAATACGCGTATATCTATACAAAGTAATGATGCATACGAGCATATTTTTAATTTTAATTCATATTTTGTTTATTGCTTACGGCACAATAACAACAATAAGTTAATAGATTCATAAATCACGATCGAAATCGCCGTTTAAAACGAATATCGAGCCAATCGACCGGGAAAAACAATATTTTTTTATTGATCTGACCCAAATGCGATTTTAAGTACATTCGTTAAACAGACCGTATTTATGAATAATTACACGCACGCACATAAAGTGCAACGGGACAGGCGTAAAACTCGGAACTCGACAATCAAATAAATCAATTCACTGTTAAATTGAACGATATTAATTTCAATTGCGAATTGAAGTCTCGGCGACCATAACGATTGGATCGCTGTGCGTGCAGTAGGACACACCAAAATATACGCGTACGATATTTGCATTTCAGCGTTTTATACACAACAAAATATCAACCGTTATAGGATCGCGTTTTTTTATTATATCTACGAACACTGCGCGAAAGTATACCACATTTTCGACATTTATTGTCACTATTATACACGCGCACGTTAGAAAGAGTTAAGGTTAGAAAGACATTCGGCACACCCTGTACGTACAGTATAGTAAGGAGGGCCAAGACAGGGGAAAAAACCGGGAAAAAATGTCCTCTAGAGGACGTACGACGTATATATATATAGGTACGCGATACGCCGAGACCGTTATGTGCCGAGACTCCCTCGCGCGCGCCCTTTTGCACGAGATTCGTTTTACGATGCCGCGGCGACAATGCACGTCAAAACACATCGAATCTTTTGAGATTTTTTTTTCTTTCCAATTTTCCTCTCTCGTCGCGTACACATAGATATATATATAATATGTACGATATGATATTCAATATATACACGCGTGTGGCCTGCAGGGGAGGGGCCACGGCGAACGACGCGCGTACGTTCTCTCCGGACGCGTTGTATTATATACGAAACGAAATTTACATAATATCGTCGCGTCGCGTTGTTTTGACACCTGCTGCGGGCACGCAATAATTTTACCTGACGTTACGTCGCCACGCGGTTCGGTCACGGAACCATTTTGCTTCGGTTTCGGAGCGAGCGCGCGCGCTTTCTCGTCGAGACGACAACGACGAAATCCCGCGCGGAAAAAAAAAAAAAAACGTCACGGCGAACGACGACGACGATAATAATAAAATAATAATAATATGATCCAACGCGCGCACGCGCGTTCGGTCGGCCGCTCGCGCCGTGACGGCATTGACTCGCGCGTTTTCATTATTGTTCTGCGACGTCTCGGTCGTGAATCATTGATTCTGCGGCGCGGCGCGATGGTGTGTGTTCACCTACCATGTTATTATATACGCGCCGTCGTCGTACGGCGGCAGAGGGATGAAAACGTCGGTCGCCGAATCCCGACAGAAACGGAAAAAACGTATATTGGAAAAAAATAAACACAACAATGGAACGGAATACGACGAGAAACGGTCATTGTGTATTATGCGCCGCCGCCGCCGTCGTCGTGTACCTATTACGCTCGTCATTGTGCGGCCTGTGATTATTATAACCGTATACACGGAAACTGTGGTATTGCCCTAGCGAAACGTACAAACACTCTCGGCCAGTTCGCCCGCACTACTTGGACGTTTGTCGGAGGGTTACGTAACACCTCTGGCTTTTTATTCAAAACTCGGTCGAAAAAAAACATACCTAATACGCACGCGTTTCGATCAATTTTTTCTTTCGTATTGTACGGCGTACATACTTATTTTTTCACATTCATATAGCAAAAGAAAACTCAGATTCGAATAGATTTATACCAAAAGCATGCCTATCGTGTGTGCTCCTAAAATTTTACAAAACGTTTCGTGGTCTCGGAAGCAGCAGGTGTAGTCTTCGAAGTATACGCGATTCCAGACGAATCTAAAAACGATTTTTCCTAGACGTCGCCGAGACCTTATACGCGCCCGTACGCGTTTCGAAAAAATAAACCCTCGCACGCGCCCATGCGTTACTATTTTTATAACGCGCATTATGTATTGTACGAGTAACTTTGACGCTGCAGAAATAAAACGTCGCGACGAGGTTTTTCGCAAAAAGCTTTCTAGTCGTCTAATCTCTCTAATGCCGCCTAGACCGCGCCGCAGTACATATTAAAAGTGACGTACAAACTTAATTATAATCGTACAAATTGTAAATATTAACGCCGCATGTTAGGTGCGCGCATTTTGTACGTGTCACATCGTGTACCGCGTCGAAAAATAAACGATGTTCTTATTCGCCAACAACTTTGTCCACATAATAACGAAATGTAAATATAACGCACGGTGCCGTACGGCATCTGCACGTGCGCGTCCCGCGTTAAGACTTAAAGGCCCTCGGTGTGTGTTTTGGGTTTTGCGCTGCAGAATATCTTTGATTGTATGTAATAAGGGATTTAAAAAAAAATAAACGAATAAATAAAATAAAAATGAACCCCACTCGGCGTGCGCGCGATAAAACGGCGCTGCGTCGTCGTTTCCTCCGCTCGCGCGCGCGCGCGCCCGCCCGAGCGTGCACCGTTTCGCGCTGCACGTTTTGCGTTTATACGCAATAGAGTTATTTACCATCCCCGGAGGGTACACGTAAAACCTCTGAACTCTCGTGTAAATATAAATGTGTATATCATATTATTCGCATTCTGAATCCCTTTCGTTATCAGCTCGACAGACATTTTCGTCGCGCCGAATAAGTGCAATTCGTAGTCATCTCCTCGCCGCGAGCTCTCGGCCAATTACCGGATGCAAATTTCGCATCCACTCCGCCGGCGATCCCTCGGAGACTTGTTTGCCGCCGCCGACTGAAGCCGTTTCGGAAATCATACGAGAAACGTATACGCCATAATATCATATACGTCTCTCGTCGCAGCCGGTAAAGCCGACTTTTCCGTCTCTCTCGCCCTCTCTCCGTTTTATACTGCGCGTCACGCGTTACCTACATAATATATATATATATTTGTTATTCTGATTGTGAGCTTTTAGGTCTTTATGCGCGTTGTGAATATTCAGCGTGTCGTGTACTTTTATGCACTTTTATTTTTTTACGAAATCTCTTGTCGAGAAAAAACATTTTATAATTTTTGGCTCGAAAAATGTATCATTGAACCAACGACGTCGACGGATGCCAAATACTGTAAGACGGATAGAACACGCGTGTCTCTCCTTGCACAACGCAATAGCTAAATCGTATATGAATCGTGAAAAAATCTTTTGATCACATTTCGAACATCTCAGCAAATTTCGGTTGTCTATTATAGGTTTTTAAAACTATAAGTATAATTTATACTAAATGCAATAAATTTATGATTCTTTACGTGTACCGTTAAATATTTATTCTCACCGCAGGCCTAGTGATTACATTGGAATATTGTTTTTATAATACGTTTGGAAATAATTAAACAGTTATATACCGGCGCGATACAGATAACGAACGTAAATGTTTTAAACTTTTTTTTTTTAAAAAACCTACTTTAATCGAAATTTAAAAATTCATTATTATTCAGCCAATAGATTCCGTCCAGTGTGTGATAAACACAGATGAAATATGAGTTTTTTTTTTTTTTTTGAGTGGATCAGTATTTATGTATAAAACGTGTATCGATATTACGCGTTGATATGTGTTTATACTTCACTAGATATGTCCGTATGCGTTATGTAGTTTTAAAAACAACAAATTTATGATATATTTTGTTCTGCTTTTCAGATGCCGCCGAAAAAATGTGAAATCATCCGAGGAATGGTTATCATCAAACGTTAATGACAGCACAGAGAAAATCGGACTCGTATAATATGTATAGGTAAACAAACCTACTTTATATTACAATACATGCGTAATAATTCATAACTCGATGTCGTTTGTTCACATTTCGTGGATAAAATAGAGTTGAACCCGAACCAATTACAAACAGGACGTCTATGCCTGACGGAGAGATTGGCTCGTATTATAAAGTACAATATGTGATATATATTTTATATTGTACGCGGTAAAAAAAAACGTACCTTTCGGGGGTTGAAGCATTGAATTGTACATGATTCTCGTTATCTCTGTACGCAGCGTACGATAATTATTTAGTTCACACGATGTCGTTCAGGCTAACTTTTAAAATTATCGATTGAAAAACGAATAGATTTTGCGAACTGTTTCAAATCTATTAAAGCGGATCGTATGTGAAAAACAATAACTCATTTACGATCCGAAGAAGAGTCAATAGTTCTGATTATAAACCAGTCGACCTTAAGACGTCGTATACGATATCGACAGGGCGCGTGTGAGAATTTTGAAATTTTCGTTCAAAAACTTATTCGTCAAACGCCATGACGTACTACGTATATAGTTTTTCTTCTTTTCGTTTTTCAACGCTCTCGCGAGTTTTTCTCTCCCCTCTTGCCCTTTCCAATGTAATTTTCGACTTTTGCGAGGGGGCGTTGAAAAGTTTTTAGAAACGACCGCGGCGGCGGGCGGAACGCAGTGGGACGGAAACGGGGGGCGCGCAGCTGCCGCGTTGTTCCGGACGGTCGTTCTAGACACGCGGCGTTGCTACACAACAGCGACTCGCCGGTATTCCCTCTCTGTTTATTACTCTAATGCGTGTACGCGCACATTACGTTTTTAAAAAGTAAAAAAAAAAAACAAAATCAAGAACGAGTGCGCGCCATAAAGCATTAACGGGCTGCAAGGAAGATTATACAAAGATAAAAAAGAAAACCGAAGGGAGCTGCAAAAGCGTATAATATACGTACTCGAAATAATATTATTATATTTATAATAATTGTAGTTATATCTCGTTCGCCCTCTGCGAGCAAACAATATTCCATTAAGTTTTATCATAATAATGTATATTATATGGTTGGCGGCAACGGCGGCCGGAGGTTCCCCCGTCGTCATTCGGGAAATAATGCAAACGACGCACGTCTCCCGCGGCCGAGAGTGCAGTCGTCGTTATCATTTTTCGTATCGCTCGCACTCTTTTGCCAACTGCAATCTGCATCGCGTTTCTCCGGGACGCGCGTCGTTATCGCGAGGGCTACCTATAATATTACATTCAAATTGTTTCATCCTTATAAAATATGCAATTAAACTCAATCTTCGACGATTGTGGCGCGCACTATACCTATTAAAATATAATTGAATATAATTTACGAGCGTGCGCCGATGCATAACATATACACCGGAAACGTCGCCGCGGCTGGTATAGGTCGTCTTTTTACGACTCGCGAGTGGGCGCGATGCGTGTAGGTATATATGTATACGCCATAATACGCGTGTGTTTGTGAAGAGTTTATATAAAACAAGAATATCGTATGCGCGTGTAATACTCACACGAGACGACAAGCTATTGGTTTTTGTTTATCTCAAACGACTCGCTAGCGGGCTGGTATAACACACACACACACACACATGTACATACTATATGTATTATATTATCGTTCGCACGCACTTCAGACAGCGGTCGCGCGATGACGAGGTATCTGCTTTTGACGTACGTCACGAGACATTGTTTTACAACACGCACGCGAGCTGCAAGTTTAACGACCACCACCTGGCGAAAACGACGGCGACTGTAACATATTATTATATTATACTCGAGATTCGATAACGTATATTGTATTATCAAAGAAGACCGACAACGTGATTGCGAACTTTTTTTCAGCGATTCGCACTACAGACTACAATGTGAAACGTTGGCTTATCTGCGCCTAAAGTTGTTGTCGTTTATTATTATTCACTAATGAATAGACAAAGAGATCAGAATACGTGTCGATGAATTCAGATATATAAATATACAGAACGTGAAGTTATACGTAATCGCATGTAGTAGTATTGAATTTTTATATTTTTTAATTTGGCCTAGTAAAATAACGTGCAAGAAACAACGTGTTTTTGTGTTTTCTAAGTCGCCTCGCTGTGTATTACACGGCGTGTGAAAATATCAAACATCTAATTTGGTTACACTGTGTTGGGAAAATTAGATTTCAAAAACATCATACGTCTAACGATTTGTATTTGATATTAATAGTGAAATCGTAGAGTTTGAATCTGAACCGTTTTTTTTTAGTTTATTGTCGTTCGTGAAAATTTTCGAATTTTCATTTTCGAAAATCGTTCATCACTGCTGATTTTGGAAATAGACGTATAAACGACGGCCACACACCACAAATCGCGCAGCATTGTCATCGACATTTCGCACGAGGTTTTAAGAGTTCGATTATTAGTAAATATGTTCGATAGAATGCGGGCATATCGAAGACAACCGCTGAGAGTCTTCGCTTTTCGTAAATACAATATATCGTATATTATTCGAATTGTTTTCGCGACGACGGGGAAATCGTTTTTCTCACAACGTATTGATTGCACGACACGATTCCGATGTACCGTGCGGTTACTGTTATGTAACCATATATATGCGCGTATACGTGAGCAAATTTGAACAACGCGACCTACATAAACGACTACTAGCTGTAGGCTTCGATCGGTTCGGCTCGAATTTCCCGAAACCGATTGCCATTTCATACTGCAAAAAATCGGATTAATCGCGTTTTGAATCGACGCGCGCGCTCATTAAACGTTGTTTAATTAGTGTGAACGCACTCAACACCATATTATATAAATCGTATAGTATTGTATTATATGCTGCGATATAGCTGTGTATTCGATAAGTCTGGACGTGTACATTTTAGTGCCATTGTTTTCGCTCGCAATCGCGAAGTATGTATATACGTTTCGAATGTATAATGAAACATTATCTTGCGCGGTTGTTATAAGCGTTACAATTAACGGACTCGCGGAAAGCGATAAAATTTATCGGTTCGTGTTCTTTTAAAAAAAAAAAAATAAACGATAACCGTAATACGTACGTATTATTTAGACAATGCGCGCGTACGCTACCATAACGGCCGTAGTAATGTTTGTTGCGCGAAGTCTACGGTTTACCGGGTAAACGTAGGTATTGTAGAATAAACCGTTGAAAAATGAAAATGCGTTAAAAAAGAAGAAATATTATATTTGATAAACGCGAAGAAATTTCTACCTACGTGACTACAGATCCCTATTATTATTATTTTTTTTTTTTTATTCCGACCGATTTATGTCAAAACATATATATATATATACGTATATACGTCCCTTAGCAATAAAATAGATTAATTTCCCGAGGGTAGAATTCGAGGTATTTATAGAAAAAAATAAGACGTTTAGGGGACAAAGAGAAAAAACTCATCTCTTTCGCTTTTAATAATAATAATAATAATATAACGTAACGTTCGTGCGGGGAATTTAATATTTTATTTATTTATTTTTTTTTGCTCGACTGCATACCTTCGCGCACAAACAAAACACAAATCTCACAAAAGACGCGTATGGGATTTACGACATTGGCGAGGAAAACGTCCCCTTCGCGGAACTTATTGTCACAACAACGGTATAAAAATTAATTTTTCTCGAACGTTTCTATATATTATATACCTTTTATACATCTTTTGTACAGTTATCTACATTGTTATAGTATATACGAAATCATCGGTTACACAAAGCGACGACAACCGCGACGTCAACACATTTTGTATAATATCCGGTAAATACATGTTTGGTACATAAAATGTAATTAAACCGCGCGTCGTAAACATACAAAGTATTTTTTACAGAGAGTAGAAAAACTTTATGGTGCTCAACTCGTATTCTGTATGGCGGTAATGACAATGGTCTTTTAGAACGGCATATACGCCGGGGAACACGTCAAACCGTTTCTGAAAATATATTCGATAACTGAAACACTACATGAATTTATGGTCTGCGAAAATCAGAGCCGTCTAAAAATTCGTTCGCGTGCGAATGAAAAACGATTTCGGCAGACGACGAAACCGACTAATAATTAGTTGGCATCGCGGCGGGTGAAAATCGTAGCGCAAACGAAACAGTCCGCAAGTTTGACACATCGGGTTGGAGTATTAAGGCAGGACCTTCGTACCCGTGTAGGACCGACATTCGAACCGCATATCCTCTAAACAGTTTTATGAACGCTTATTATTATTATATTCGCGTGTAATTTACGGCGGCGGCGGCGGCGACCGTCACTGCACGCGCGCAAATGACCAATAAAAAAAGTGAATAGGTTACCGCGTATATGGTATACTGTATGCACGCGTTTATACACACACTACGCGCACATTCGGGCTTATTGTATACGTATTAGGTGTACGCGATAATCATACGGTAGTGTGTATATTCATATTACAGACACACGACCGAGTGTTGCGCGTGGTGTGCTGGGTAGAGAGACAACGTGTCATCCGTGTCCGTCCAGAGATTTTAGTATTCGAACGCATCCGGACAAACGGGTTTCCCATTGGCTCGCCGTCGTCGATTAATTTATCGTTGTGCGAAGGAGACGAATAAAAACGAAAAAAAAAATAAAAAAAAATGTAATAACAAGGTGGCTCCGATATATTCATAATTATAATTATAACGTACCGAATTCACTGCGAAACGCGTACGCTCGACGCACCCGTAACATATTGTACGTGACGCGCGAGGTACCACGCGTGCGAGTCGTTTTGTCGAGTCCGCCAAGTCCGCGGTCGATAAAAACTAATTCTAAAAACTTTTTTTTTTCTTCGTATCACACTAATTATAATCGATTCGAACTCGTTGAAAATTACAAACGAATTCCAAACGATACTACATAATTAATATAATATATAATATGTACAGGTAGGTTTAACTCGTATATTCGGTTTATATACTCTCTGTATTCGATACTTATTTTTTCGCTTGACGTTTTACTATACATTTCCATAATGATTTGCACGGGCCAAATCAATGGGTTTTTTTTTTTTAACCAAAATAAAACACTGAAACGCGTATTCGATCGTATAAATAATGTGGTTTTGATGTGTGAGTTGTGAAAATAACTAGTGATGGACTTGATTGGGAATTTAATTTTTCGCAAGAGGTCTAGAACAATATGTACTTTCAAGGCACGAAATTTTTTTTTTACACACCATAATATAATTTTAAAAAAAGACGTTTCATTTTGTATTTTTCAAGTTTTGATAATGCGACTTTTTTTAATGTATTAAAATATGCACCCTCGGTATAACGTAATTTTCTGAATAAAATTCGACTACTCCTACACAGTACAAATAATAATAGAATTCGATTTGTTTGATAAGTGTACTTATTTTTATAAATGTTATATACTAGCTGAATAACCCGGCTCCGCCCGTCAACAGTTTTTCCCGGTACGAGGGAAACGTTCACGTGGGAAACGTTCACAAGATTCTGTGCATCGATATCGATATTAAAATCGTTGGCAGTTGAAACTTAAAAAAATAAATAAATATGCCGTTTAAACGCCGAATTTTCGAAACTACAGATTTTCGATATTAATATTTTATGTATTGACGAAGAAAAGAAAAGAAACGAAATTCGCGGTCTACCGATGAGTCACAAACAAAGAAAATAAAAGAGAACGGTTTGGCCCACGTGCGGTCGGCGCACGCAACTATCCGCTAAAAGCCGACGTGGGCGAGCGCCAAAAGTTGTATAAAACACGATGCGTTCGGAGCGAGTGAATCAGTGCGTTCGCGACGGTGACGGAGTGAGCACACGCTCTGAAAACGTGACCTACGATATTGGGTCCGAATAATAGGTAATGTTTTATAATATTACTAGCTGAATAACCCGGCTTCGCCCGTGTGTAATATGACTTTTTATTTTTTTTTTATTCTTACCCCTTTTACCCATTTTAATTTCCGGTAGGGGTCAAATTTCGGAAAATCCTTTCCCGTGGGGTCTCCACTATATGAAAAGAAACTGCTGACCAAATTTCATACACAAAGCTCCAGCGGTTCCGGCCAGGCAAATTTTTCTAGTCTCGCCCTTTTTACCCCTTTTAACTCCTTTAGAGGTGGAATTTTGAAAATCTGGTGACGCGGTGACACTCAGGAAGGTATTTGGAATAACTGTGTGAAAAAAAATTGGAAAAAAGTTGAATAGCGTCGTTACAAAATGGGAACATAAAAAAGGCTTGTTCTTTTATATATATAAAGGATATATTTGTATAATATACGGGTTTACGTTAGCAACACAGCTTATACTATATATCACACAAAATGTAATTGGAAACACGTGTAAAAGTGAAAAATCAAAAAAACGACGAGGCGGGGACACGATGAATCCATGCTGGAATCCTTGTATTCGTATGCGTTAAATTTATTTCATTTTTTTAGTTTTTTTTCGTTCTCTCATCAAATTAAAAAATAAAAACAAGAGAAATACTGTTCGACACAGACCCGAGACAGTACGTGTTTTAATTGGATACCAGAATAACCGGTTTGTCTGAGACAGTTCGTGGAAACGCTGCATAATATAATACGTTTCGAATATTATTATTAAAGGTGTATGGATACTAAAAAGAAAAAACAAAAAAAAAAAAAAACGTTTCCAAACGTAATATAATAGTAATAATACAATATTATATTATATCGCTGAAAATTCGAAAAATGGCAGACGAATAATATTTGTTATTATTGTTGGCTCGGGGGTTCTAAAAGTGAAAAAAATAAAGAATCTATACTCGGCGGACCGATGTGAGAAAAAAGAAATAAATCACGTCTTCTCCGTATTGCAGCTGCTGACCGATGTTAACACGTCGAAAACTCATTGGATTCATCGCGAACCCATACGCATTCGCACACGGGATTCACACTAGTCGAGATCAACAAAATGTAAAAATCTTTTCGTTTCGCTCCGGAAACCAGCTGACCGATATTTCGGCCATCGTCATTCGTGATCATATGATGATTGGTCATAAAATATCGATATTTCTATTTATTTTCATATTTATCAGACGTTTACGGTGATGAAGTTAATCGGTTGAAAAATAATTATACAACCGAACATCGCGTACACAACAACGACCGCGGATAAGTGCAAACGTCGGAATTTTAGTTTTTAACAATTGATTTCTCGAATTTACAAACTACTGTCGAGAAAAATCGTCTTTCGCATATATATATATATACGTACGTATATGATTTATTCCAGAACGCGAAAACGAGACTTGGTTCGAGCGATAACAAAAGCGTGCGCGGACGTTTCGCGTGCGCGCGCGAAGGCGATCAATTGTTCGGCGGCCGAGGAACGTCTATTCTCATATTTTCGCAACGCGAATGTTTACTATTGTTCTCTTTTTCCAATAACACTGCAGAACGTTTACGGAAACGCGAGGAAAACGTATTGCTGCGAGATCTACGATTCGCCACGATAAAAAGTTTAAAACGACTTCTACGTATTGAACACACGATGTACCTATTGTTTTTTTTTTCAACATTTCATTGCAAATAATCGACACAAATAACGAATACGAATCGTATTCGCATTCCAATGTTTTCACATCGCAGCCGAGCGAATACGAATTCCTTACTCTTTTGCTAAATCACAGTTTTTTTTTTTATAAAATAATCTCCAACTGATAATAATAAAAAGGTACCAGAAATCACGAAATCGCATATAGTAATCGTTCAATACGTCGTCGTCGGGAGACGTGTGTGTGTGTACGGTTGTTATTCTGTTCCCTATATATACGTATACATCACATACCATACGAGCTTCCGAGCAAAAGCTATTCCGACAGATGGCCCTGACGAATCGTTTATTTACGCTCACGAGAATATATATACGAGAATCATACGACGCGAAATCATCTCCTCTAAAGCTCCGACAAAAAGAAAAACCATATATATATATATATATATATCTACCTTTCCGTGCACACACACATACGTATATATACTTACTAGCGCAAAAGGTTTCGTGCATTCACATATATATACCGTCGAGCAGTGTTTGCAATTCCGTTAAAGGTCGGTAATTCTATTTCCCCCCCTCTCTTTTTATCATCAGAGATATATACCGCCGCGTTCATTGACGACGATTTACTTTCATGAGTCCGACTACTGTTCCTGAGGGAAATTCTGAATTATTTCGTATCCTTCGTTTTCTCGTACAGTGTTTGTATACTCACACGTGCACACATATATATATATATTGTATTCTGTAATTTTCTGCCGCCGTATGTAATATATATATATATATATATATATGTTACCGGAATACATATTACACGCGTTAGTAACAAACGCGTGTGGAGTATATATTATATATACGTACGTATGTGACGTGTGTATTTCAGCGCAGACGTTGGAATGATTTTTTTTTCCCCCATCGACTTTGTAATTTCCAGTAATACGCTTTTTGCAATGCGACCAAACGTGCCGACCTCGCCGGGTTATACGTGTGTTTTCACATGCAGGTGCCTCCGACATAGATTCCGAGACCCAACTTCAAAACGTCCGAGTCGCCGCGTCTCCCTCTTGTCCCGATCGCGAAAGTCGAAGTAAAAATATCAATGAACACAGACGACTTATTTCGACATTTAATTGCCTACAGGTACACTGCACTATATTAAATCGTAGGTCATAAAAAATGATCATATTATCGCCCAAACGGAAAGTGTGATTTGAAATTTTCCTATTATTTTCGTGTATCGTGAGAATCATTGTCCGTCGCGAATTATTGAGAAATTTTTCTCATCCCGTTTCGGGCCGCTGCCGTTATAATATCAAATATATAATATAGATACTTAACATACACGGGAGTCGCTTAAACTCGCAATTTGTTCTCGCGCAATGCGATTCAAACCGTGCGGAACGGTTAATTGTATACATATATTTACGTGGATAGAAAATCGATCGTCCGACCGCCGAAATTCGCATCGCACATAAAAAAAAAAAAGAGCTAAAAAAAGCTCCTCTGTTTTCGTCGGAGCGAGATTTACACAAAACTATCGAGTACATATACGAGTTTCGTATGAAATAAAAACTAGAATCGTTTCGTACATGTATCCATGTCGTATATTATTATCTATAAGTTGCGACAAACAACTGAACATAATATATATATGTATTGTCGGTGGCAGGATTTCCGACGATGCACGCCTCGACGGTTGACATAATACACATATATTGTATATGTTGGTAGGGTAGATAATGCAGGACAGAAGTAGGGCGTATTATTGTATGTACATATACGTATATGGTGGAGTATGTGTATGTGAGGACGATTCGAAAGGTTTGCAGAAAACGCAATGGAGTAGCAGGGGTGACAAATAAATTGGAACTCGGTCGACGACCAAAGTCGAAAGGATTACACTATTCGGCCCCGCCACGAAAGTCATATTGGATGAGTGATATATATATATATACTTGATAAATGTATAATGTATACATTACGAGGACCTACATATTGTACGGGGTGTGTCGTTGTGTTTGTCGTTCACACCAATAATATTTTCGATGTCTGAATTTGTTTTTAAAATTTTTGGTCTATCTTTATAGGACCTATGTTATATTGACGGATATGAAAGAAATCATATCTCACTTAATATGAAGATAACGTCGACGGGAAAAAAGTTATTCGCTGGGAAAAGCACGTTTTTTGGGACACCCCGTATATATTGTGCGGTTCGTCGAGGCGGGCGCGCGCGCGTGTGTGTTGGCGAGCGCGCTATAAAATAAACGCTGCGATTTATATAAAAAAAATACGACGAGGTATTCGGCGAAAAAATTCGAAAAGCGAACGACGGAATAATAATAAAAATAAAACCTCCGGACGTTCTATATTACATTATTATTATTATTATTATATTGTACGCAGACACGGATTTGTCAGCTGTCGCCTCGATGGGAAATTTCCTCTACGGTTCTTCTTCTCGTGTGTTTTTTTTTTTGGTTTTGTTCGACGAATAATTTTGTCCATATACGCGCGCGTATACACATCACGAAAACCAATATCTCGACATCGACGTCAATCGACGACGACCAGTACATAATAATATAATACATACCAGAACACTGCGACGACGCGTTCTTTCGCGTAACGATTTCCGCCCGAGCAAAAGAATACGTTTTCCAGCAAACGACCGAATCCCCGCGATGCTTTCGCGAAATCGTTTAATTTTTCCGGATATAAATCGTCGCGGAAAAAAAGCGCGTTGTGTTGTTAAAAATCAGCTTCGTCCCCCCCCTCCCCACGTCAGAATCATTCGACCGCGGCCGATGCTCGTGTTCTTAATAATAATTATAGACAGTGATAATATCGCCGTTTTACATGAAAAATATTAATCTGTTAACCCGTTTATCTTTTTTATTCGTGTAACATTATAATAATAATAATACATGTGTCTCGTTCGCGGACAATCGGGGAGAGGGCATTAGCCTTGGACGGGCGGCGGCGTCGCGGCGGCCACCGAAACATAAATTACGTTAAAACCGAGATTTGTGCGATTTCATTAATGGAAGTCGACGTTTTCGGACGCGCCGTAATATTATAATAAAGTAGGTATACGAGTATACACGATAACTTATAGCTTTGCGCGCGCGCGGCGTGCCCGAGTCGTCGCGGCGTCGACCGTACATAATGTACGTCCGATAAACACACGATTTACTAAAAGGTTATGGTAATTTTTTGAAAATACCGCGCATGATTTAATGGCATTATATTCACAATCATTATTGTTCGCCGTCGTCCTCGTATACGTATACGAGTATATATAGATTATATATACGATCGTTATAAATATATTATCAAATATGCGTAACATAATAATAATAATATATAGGTACTGCGTATACACCTAGTTACCCGCTGCGGTGATTTTTTTCGAACGAAAGAAAATAAGTAAACGACGACGTTTTTAAACGTTCCGGTGGTGATTCAAGTCGTGTAAACTATAATCGTACGGTCGTCGTTAAACGATCCCTCCTTCCTCACGTACGCCCATAGTGAAAGAGCCCAAAAAAAAAAATCACGCTGTATTTAAATTATTAAATGTTATAATAATAATATATCCTAAATAATATCTAACATTATAATGGGTTTCGATAGTGTGTGCCGTCTGGTTTTTCCGCGTATAGTTTTCTCACGTAACGCACAGGCACGGGGGGTCTGCGAGACGAAATTTTTACCAGCCCATAATAACGCACGTCAACTCCGTAGTAAATATTAACACAGTGGAAATTAAATATAAATTACAATTAAATTATACCGATCGGTACGAGAATAAAGCACCCCGCGAACGGTCGAATATCATCTCTCAAGTCGTTATAATTTATCGTATTTATGACTTTACACGGAAGCCTTGTTTTTTATTTATGAAAATCGTATTTTAAACTATTTTTTTCATCATATAAAAATTCTAATTTCGAATTGGGAGATGGAATGTTTTTTCCAGACTCCTCTCAGAATAAAATACTTGCTTCGAGCCTGATCGCATAAACAACGTCATCGTCATCCGAGTCAATATTGTTTACTTTTTTTCTTACAATAAATAATAGATTTTATAAAGACGTCGAGATGCATACGTACATGCGCTTATTACGGCTTAACGGAAAACAGATTTTCGACAAAATCTTTTCTTTCGTCGTAACTCAAAAAGTATTGATCGAAGAGACTTGAAATTTTCACCGAATTTTTATATGACCATTCTCTAGAATGGAAGATTTTTACTGTTTTGTGCCAATTTTAGACATTTACAATTTTTGAGTTTTCTCAGTTTTTTTTTTTTTTCATTAAATGTCAAAAAAATAATTTTTCCTCTTCAAAAACTCTCGAGAATTATTTACAAAGTTCCACGTGTAAGTCGATCTTTCTTCAAATAAAAAAAAAATGTTGGAAATGCATAACACACAATTTATTTTTATAAACATTTGAATAATAGAATTTGATTGAAATGTTATAAAAATATGAAAACCTTCAAACTATTTGTAACCCACCTCTTTCACTCGGAATCGTTTTCAAATTTGAAAGACCAATTATTCACCGATATCAATCACTCATCAGACGATGGGTACCTCATCCGTGTCTTGTGTCTCACTCTCTTTCTTTCTTTTTTATTCGAACCGTATAAAAAATAGGTGCGTCATCGCGGTATGCGGTGTCGTCGTCGTCCAAAGAATTTTTCGTTTTTTTTTTCGTTTTTGTTTTGTTTTCGTATAGCGTCGCACGTTTTTCTCGTTTACGACGACGTATCGTATCGTATTGATAATAATATAATACGTGTGACCCGAAACCGTTTCGAAACAGTCGCCATCAAAACACACGCATGTAAACGCGTTATATTACGGCCGGTATTGGTTGTTTTTTTTTTTTTCCCATCACGAATAGTCATTATGCGAGCCGAACACGAGCGCGATCGCCGCCGACCGCGCGAATGGAAATAAATATTCTCGGTGACAGAATTATTGTTTTACGGTTATTAGAAAAAAAGAAAAGAAATTCGAATATTATATTAAATCCTACACGGCCGTCGCGCCACTGTGGGGAGCGCGACGTGGCCGGCAATCGATATCTCGACTTTTACCAAAACGCTTTTTACATTTCGTGCGTCGCCTCGCGTGCGTTTACGTATAAATACGATACATACGTATAATATATATACTCGTATATTGTAAAATACAAGTGCGTACGCATGCGCGATACGAGTGTCGTGTTACCGGACAGTTAATATACGTCCACTCGGTCTCCACATCATTTCCTATACACTATGTGTATTACGTAGTTTGATAACTATATCACGCATATGATATGTATATATAATTTGTAGCACGACGCGTCTACGATTATATATATATTTTTTTTATTCGTGTGAAGAACTCTTTCTCCAAATGGGGCGAAATTAATTTTCTTAACCCACCCCCCCTACCATTCAATTAATGTGCACGTTATTAAGGTACTCCGCATAAGTACAACGCAATTCCGTGAAAACACAATACTTTTATTAATTAAATTAACTTTGTCCCAATAATCACATAACGATTAACAATAGAGATTATAATATAGAGACTCGATTATTCATAAGTAACGACTGATAAAACCATTAACAAAATGTTGTACTCGAACCGTGACTATCTAAGTGAATAAATCATTCATTATGTTAGCATCGTTTGCTATGATAATCTACTAATCGTCTAATTTAAAACACGCGTTTCAAAAACCATTTATGGATATTTTTCACGACTTTATTGAAATAAATCAAATCAAAATCAAACCTGACCCTAAATATATACACACACATATATATATAATATATAAACTAGTTATATGGTGTCTATGTTATATAGCAGATAAACGATCAGCAGTCCTTGATCTCTCTCGCATCACGACGGCATTTAATGTATTCTTTAGAACGTATTCTCAATCATCCGTTGTGCGTATACGTTTTTAGACTCGTTAATAAAAAAATAATACGGTCGCCGCTCGTTCGGTTTTTATCGCGATATTAAAATAGGTGTGTATTTTATTATTATTATTGAGATGTTCCGCGGTAATGTTTTGGTAGACATGGTTCTATAATGAGTATATATTATATTAGAATATAACATACGTATTAATATTTTATTAAGTTCTTACGCGTATAAAATGCTATTCCGTGACATGCTTCGGTTTACAAATCGTAAAATATCCCGACACCATCGATTCACCGAGTAATAGATCGTATAATGCCGACCGACGGGTGTTAAATTATATATTTATATACGACGGAATAAAAATATAAATTTCGGGCACGGTGTTCGAAAGGATTTTTAAGTATTTCACGAAAACTCGTTAAATGCCTACTCGTTTTCACTATAGTTTTCATAACTATTATGCAACTTTTTCAATAATCGATAATGATTTTAGAAATCTTCAATTATTTTGTTTTAGCCATCGAAAAAATTGCCACCCCTAGACATTTTCCACCCGGGGTAACCACCTCCTTTGCCGTCCCCGGCCCTTAACCGGACACTGCGTTCAAGAGCTTCCCCTAAACTGTGCGGGCGGCGGACGCGGTGAGGAATAGAAAGTAGAAAGATAACAGTACGCGCGTAATGTTCTACAGGTATACGGCCGTATACCGCGGTTATAGTAGAGGTAAAAACTTTTAAGGCCGCGCGCACGCTCGCGCATAATCGCGCGCGGGTCGTTTCCGGATCCGGTAATTGCGTATAGCTGCAGCAGTGCGCTGTGCCGGCCGTCGTTATATCGCGGCCGGTTATCGCGGTCGGTCATCCAATTTACTTCCACGGCCCGCTGTAATTCACTGCACACTTCACTCTTCGCACCCGAGATCGCCGTGCGGCGATCGCGGTCCCTCGGGTCATTACGAACGAGATTGTTTCGGAATACGTGTGCATTTTGTTCATCGCAGATCATTTTTTATGATTTTACGGATTCGCACTTAACTTACCTCCTAGATTAACTCGACGAGTCGCAAAAACTTGTCGCCCGGCTCGGCCTCGCGAATATAATTATTCGCGTTCACGCATATATTATATACGTACGTATATAATACGTATTATAATAACGCTTTCCCGGCGCATATTGCGATAACATAATTTATTATAATCATCGTCGTCGTCGTCGTCTTCGTCGCCCGGCCGTTGTTCGTGATAATATTTCGTCGCGCGCGCGCGACCGTCATATTATAATAAATAACGATAATAATAACCGCCGCGGGCCACGATTTAATTTATTAAGCGTCCGCGCGGTTGTCGGCTGCAGGCGGCGGCTTTTCCCGCGGGATAGGACCCACGTCGGAGTCTCGGAGTAAGAGAGATAGATAGAGAGAGAGAGAGAGAGAGGGAATGAGGGAGATTGGAAAAGCTACAGAAGGGGATGAGTGAGAACGCGGGAGAAAAGGACGAAGGGACGGGGGGCGAGAGACTTTAACTCGACGCGTGGAGAGGCGCGGTGGCGGCGGGTTTTAACGCTGATGACGTGCGGTCTCCGGGTCGTATCTCTCTCGCGCGCGGCGGCCCAATGGTTTTTCCCCCAAGAGAAGCTGCGCTCGTCGGAAATTGAACAAACTCGCCCCGTTACCCCTCGAGCACACTCTCCGCCTATAACACTTACGCCGGTCCATACCACCCCATGCCATCCCTTAACCCCAACCGTCGCGCACGCCGTTCTCTGACCGCGGCTACCGCGTCCTGCACCGACTCTGACGGAGTCAGACCCTTTGTGCCGCAGGACCGGCGATACCGTTGCACCGCGATTCTCGCCGTAGTTACGGTATCGTCGTCGTCATTATTATTATGATTATATATTGCGCACACAAAGTCTAATACGAACGATCAAATTTATCGCCAGTACTATCTGTTGTGGAAAACTTGTTCGTCGTTATGCGGCGACCCGCCGATGACCTTTTTCGCATCACGTCGATAGATTAGAATCTATATCAAACGATATTTATTGTAATATTTTAAGTCGAAACACATACAGCTAGTGATATTTTAACACAACGTTTGTCTATAGAAGTACATTGGTAATTTTCGAAATTTGAATTTTTCTCGGCTCATCGGCAAATAAAGCAATATGAATGCGATCGTGTTCAACGTTCAAATAAACGAATAGAAGAATTAACTGCTGGTTTTATTGCCACGTCGTCGTCGTCGTCGGGCAAAACAACGAAGTGAAATAGATTCAGCCGACAGTCATATTCAACAGTCGATTTTTGACGTTCAATTCATGTTAGTCTAATCGTCTTCTGACACCGTCGTCCGAAATATTTTGTTTATTAATTATTGTTCGCCGTCGCACGCGTTATTTCGCCGAAACGAAGGGCGACGAACACATAAGAATAACAACGGTAACAATAGTTCGATTGTTATATTATATTATTATTATTATGTATGGGCAGATAGTGTACCTATATATAGGTATATAATAAATTATTTTTTTAGACATATCTCATATGCCGCGTGTACGTATTATGCGTAAAGAATATTACCATCGGGTGGTATAGGGCGGGACTCGGAGCTAGCGGCCATTATTGTAGAGTATAATATACGTATATAATATGTGATGTTTCTTGGGAGTTTCACGGTGATATTTCTGTTGATTCCCGCGCGCGAGCGAATATAATAAAAATATTATAAATTATTGGCTTTTTCCTCTCTCTCTCTCTGGTGAAACTAGCACCCATATTATAGGTACGTATATATTATTGTACGTGTATAATAAATAACAGTGGCTTGTAAATTGGTATTATAATTTTATTTTTATTTTTTATTATTATTATCGTTTATTATCACAATAATACGTGTAGACAACGTTGTCTACTAGTTTTGACTATTTTTTGTATACAAAGATATTGTATAATTCCTTACTCTACGTCGGAGTATATAATATTATATTTGATAATGTATATTATATACGTACTACGATTACACAATACGCGCAACAATATTATACGGACGACTTGCGTCATTTCTATATTTGTTGTGCGCGTCGAGTGTCTGCACTATTCGATACGTTATTGTCTACAAATTCCGTAAAACATAGATATTATATCAAATCGTATTTATGTACATACTTAAATATATTGCGTTTGAGAAACAGGAAAAATGAACGTCATGAACAATAATCTATAATTGCGTACAGTTTAGGTTTATACGATTTGGTTTTTAGCGGACGACGTGTATAAAAAAAGAAGTCCTTACCGACCGACTGGTTCATAATCAACGCACAGCCTAAACCATGATAACTATATAGCGACTCGAAGTGTTCAATGTTTGTTTCATAGTCTAGGCGCGCAACAAGAAAAGATTTTGAAAAAATTGGATTTTAAGTGACAGAAATGGGCGAGAAAAAAAAATACATTTAATATATTATGATCGAATAGATCCCATTGTGTAGCATTTCTGTTGTGTGACGGCGACAGATGTGCAGTATAATGCTCCGTAGAACGCGATGAAGGAATGTTTTAAAAACGTTTTTTATACACACGCGCATACGTTATATTATACACTCGAAAAGGTGTCGAGAGAAAACTACCATTGAAAAAATTGCGTCCGTATCATACAATAAGTATACGTATATACATATATATCACAACCAATACCGGGCGGCCGGAAATACATTAAACGCTTATTCTCAATCGTCGTCGTCCCGTTATAATCTCAAGATACACTTTATATACAGTCGTATACACAATATATTATTATTATTATTATACTGACTAAAACTAAACTATTGTGCCGTATACGGCTCCAGTGGTTTATTACTATAAGTGTATAATATGCATTCTATATTGATCTAATAACGAATCGTAAAATTCTGAATACAAAAATCTCAACGTCTGTCGTCGGTGTAATTCACAAATACTTTTTTACTTGACAAATTAGTATCCGTCTTTATTATTATTTTCGTACCAAATGCAGCATGTATATCAATATTATATACATTGTATGTGCTCGTAGGGTTTAAAACTTTTATACTTAAATCTACCCGATTATAATATTCTATGTCTTTGAAACTTCTGCGAATCGTTTCGCCGATACGAACGAAACGAGAGAAAATCAAGCGAAAAAACGACAGAACATAATACGAGTAGATGTAAAAATAATACTCTAAGCAGTCTAAGCGATCGCAGGATATCCGATAAACAAACGAATTTTCTTTGGATGCCGGCCATTCATTAAACACAGAGCAAGAGTCGTCGTATCATTATGTAAATATTCGTATAGTGTCCCTAGCTGGTATCAACTCGCCGACAGCCCGTTCTCGATCGGACTCGTCGTCGCCGAGTAATAAAACGAATATATTATTATCACGAATAACTCGATAACGTTGTAATGTTTTTTTATACATCGGTTTCAGGAGCTCGAGGACCGGCCCGCGGAACGAGGAAAAGGATACGTGGTGCGACGCACGACGTGACGTGCAGCAGCTATTGTCGTGCCGCATCATCAGTCGCGCGGCGACGACTCGCGGATGACAATGACCGCGATCGTCGCACGAATTGCGACCAATTTGCCGCGGGTCAACGCGGCCGTCGTGTCGGCGCTCACACATTATACTAATATATACATAATTATGAACTATTAAACTACACGTTATATATATACGTACACGGCACAATGAGCAATAAAAACAATTAATATCGCCGGTTTAAACGGCTCCGTTAAAATGTTTCGTTTACGACGGCGCGGCGGCGTTATCAGTGTTTAAACGGTTGTCATTACGAGCCATTTTATACCGTATAACACACACACATAATATTATATTATCACCGCGTGTGTGTGTTTTTATTATTTTCTACGGACTTTTTTCTTTTTTTTTTTTACAGCGTAACGTTTAAGATTATTATTTTTATATTTTTATTATTGGTTGTATACACTTATTTTTTATTATATTTACTGCGCACATAAATCCCGTACAATGATTTCAATACGACTAATTTTTCTTTTTATTTTTTTACTGCGTTTTAAACGGACAGGTTTATCGGTTTACTGCGTTTTTATTTTTTTTTATGTCCGCGCGCGCGCGTATCATATCGTACACAACACAACACATACACACTATACTATGCCTATATATTGTACAAACACAAACACGCCCTCAATAACATGACGAAATAAAAGAAGAAAAAAAAAATTAAAAATAAATATACAATATTTTATATCGCATAAATATAAATACAAAGTACTCACTATATATTCGGTATATCCCTCGATCGATTGATTATGCACGTAAAACGTACGTTTATAGGTACACATACTGATACCGAGTTTCTAACTATAATTTGAGTTTCCATAATATTAATACACTTGTATACGGTATAAACTGTAAGGTTTAGTGTAGTTGGATTTATAAAGCCTATTATCATAATCTGTACTGCAGCCTATTTATTACGGCCGCGCGCCAAGTCGTAAAACTTGTCTTTTGTATACATAATTTCCAAAATCAAAGAAAAAATACTTTCTCGATTAATTTCCACCTTATATTATTCCGCCTAATACCTACTTATATTTAATTCTATATAATAATCATCGGCCGTGCGACAGTACTTTTACATCCTGAATCCCGCTCGTAGAAAATAACACACCCGCGGTCAATCGGATTTTTGTGATTTCCAAAAATATACTTAAGTGTATTTTTAAATGGAAAATATAATATACCTCTTGTATATTATATTATCTATTATACTCGTATAATCAAATAATATACAACATGTATACGCCGACGCATATAATATAGTCGTGCCATTAATAATATAAGTATATAAATATGTTTTTTTACCGTAAATTATATTATACGTATGGTTATATATACACACATAATATCATAATGTCGACTAGTATATTTAAATAATGTATTAGTGTTTTCTTTAGTGCACATAAACACGTTTTTATATTCTTCATTCATCACGGTTTTTATTGTTCTGGGCTACTATAATATGTATAGTCTACATAATATATATATATATAATAAGCATCCTTAATAAACGATATATTTTATTATTATTTATTAATATTTAATGCGATTTACAAACGTGTAATAAAACTATGGGTTCATTAAAAATTAAAAATATTATAACATTTTTCGTTTCGGGTTGAAATTCAAAAATAAATCGATTCAAAGATAGAATATTTAATTTCGATAATAATTCGCAGTGCCGATACGCGTGAAGTATAATTATGATATTATATTATAATATATTGTAAATTCATACATAAAATACGTGGTCGGATAGTCATAATGTGCACTTTGCTGCAGAGATATACGCATTGTAAAATCGTATGTCTTCTCAGTTCTTATAGTGCTATATCTTAAGCTATAATATAAATGTTTCGGAACTGTAAAATCAACAATAAAACCTATGTAGGTACTCGTGTATTATAATTAAAATCGGTAGCACTGATATACATACGTACGTTGTAAAACGCCTCGTAAAATTGTTTTATACTATTTACTCGTATCGAAATAAATATACGCATGACATTGAAATACCCTAACGACGTTGGGAACCGAAGAGTTTTCTTTTCCTTAACCCATATTTTTCCTCGAAAAGTTATTTCCCGTAGACGCGGAGCAAGCATATGATCGTCGAAAAATAAATATAACATCTCGTCGACCGCGCTGCTATGTTGTATTAATATTTTTACTACAGGTAATTACACCGAATTCTTTATTCTCTGTTTTCAGGCAAAAATGAAATAATAATCGCATTTTTAGACATAATACAACATGGGTAAATCGTAAGTATTATCCTAGGTGTTGTTCTGGTGTTCATACACTGTTCACGCCATTGTACGTAATATACCTATTTATTTACACTATCTTTTCGCAATCAGTCGACGTTAATAATTTATCGTTGAAAAATGCGAGCTCGTGTATATTATATTTGTACGTATACTTACACCGCGGCTGTAATATTATAATGAAATCGCCGAGACGTATATTATTTAATATTTATGAACACTTTGTGACGACGACCGTTGTGTATTCCATAAAAGTAATACAAAACTACTGCATTATACATGGTGTACGTAGTATTACGAATTCATGATTTTCTTGTGTTTGTATATATGTATGTATATAAGTTATATATACATAGGTCCCAACTTTTGTTCTATAAGAGGGGTAAAACATGCGGTACGAAATATTCAATACGAATTTTTCGAATAATTAGAATTAAACTTCGGAAACTTTGAATGACGAGAGAGTGTACAGTATTATAAACGTGCACAACGTGGCGCGACAGTTTTAAAAGCAAAAATAAAATGTTTACAGTTTTGTAAAATGTATATATTTTCTTATCAGACATTTTACTTTTTTATGAGTATTACGTTTTCCGTTGCAGCAGTCGCTTTACTATAAAAAGAAAAGAAAAAGAGCCCGGCAGTCTTGGCCGGAGATTTTTCGTTTTGTCCACGAGAAATAATAAAACGAACAAAATCGTCTTGCCGTCGCAGCCTACACCTTGTAGTTTTTATAATGGGCACTGTACCCGCGGAGATTATTATTATTGTACGCGTTTAACGAAATGACAACGTTTTCGAACTTTATCAATTCGACTTCCCCGTGGTATATTTGCCACCGCGGCGCGGCGTGTCCGAATGTCACGCACGTAAACATGTGCAATACGTTCAAAAACGTTCCCGCGGTTTCTAAGATCGTTCTAATATAATATTACATTATGTAACGGCGTATATCGAGGATGTAATTCATTTTAATTGGGTTTATCCTCCGACGGTTTCTTCTTTTTTTTTTCAATTCAATTTAAAACCGATAAAACATTGTTGCATATAACAAAAACGCCATTAACTATTATAACCTTTGTATACTTTGATGTGTACAAGTGTGATATAACAGATATACGCGTATAAAGATGTATTCACACACACACACGAATGTAACTCATGTGAGAATTATTATTATTACATAATATACCTATTGTACATCGCGTTGGAATAATATCCAATGGAAAAATATAGAGATAATTAGATGGTATACATGCGCGTTAGATTATAAATGTTATATTGTCGAACGGCCGATCGTTCGTCACATTTTGTTCGTTTATTTCACCTACACGACTAACGAACATTATTCTCGTTGTACAAAAGATATTATGTGTCAGACGTATTCTCAGTTAGCAGTGAAAACGAATCACTGCTTTATCAACCGGGACCGACATCGGAACATTACGAAAACGGCTTAATTCGATTTGAATATAACGCTTCGCCGAGCGTGAACGCACGCGTGTGTATACTTTACTGCGCGTAAATACGCACTGCAGGTAATATAACATTAAGTTGTAAAACGTTCGTAGTGAAAATCAATTTTATTCATATCGGGTACTTTTATATCAATTGTATTGCTACAAACCGCGATAGATTCGTTTCTAACGTGTTTACGTTATACTGATTAATACGCGAGGTAACTCAATATAAATTAAAACTGCCGATATCTTATAGTGTTAATAGCCTAATATATAATAGATTCATCCTCGTAATAAAAACACATATAAAACATGATTTTTACTAATGTGGTATAATTTGAATGCGCGAATACGTATAATAGCAAATTAAAAATCAGTCGTTGAGTGATAAATAATTCTGTAAGGCTTAAAACACATTAATCGTTTATTTATAATCTTAGATCCGAAATGTAAATTCAACGTGACTCTATAATATATATTTTGTATAATATGTTCCAATAATCAAAAGCGTCAATGCACCTCTCTCCCTTAGTGTAGCACCACTGTATATAACAATAAACTGCGGCCGATAAAACATATCGCCTATATTACTTTTTGAAATATATACCTAATTTTATACACGCATAATATTATGTAATATGATATACAATAATAAATATAATTATCGTACACCTACATTGATTTCCATCCGTGAGCGCGAGAAATTAACATTTATATTTAAAAAAAAAAAAACCTAAAATCTCATATATATATATATATATATATATAGTGTATAGAAGTCCCTATACAATATATAATATGTATATGTATATACATTTCTCGCGCGTCTTTCGAAATTAATTTTAGACAACCCTCGGAGTTCGATGTGTGGTCCGAGTAGGAGTGAAAGAGCAAAGAAGAAAAAATAAATAGAAAGAACGCGCTCGGAGAAAAATAATATACGGTCGTCCGTCGCGGTTGTTGACACGACGACTGCAGCCGCTGATTCGCTGCGCTTTAAATTTAGAACCTTTCCGACTAGATTTCTATAATATTATATTTAGTACTATACAGCAGCGCACGTGCAGCTACACATTACGATACACGCGCGGCGGACTGACACACGTCTGCGGGCCAAAAGGTCCATTATAACGAGAGACGAGCGAATAAGTATATATAAATATTAAAATATAATTCTCGGGATGACCGCGCGATGAGATTTTTCTTTTATTACCGCCGTCGCCGCCGCCGCGAAACGACGCGAACGATATATAATATTAACAACACTATACCTACGTCGAACGCGAATATTTCCGTGTGCACGTAAGCGCATCATATTATATTTGGAGCGTATTATACACGAAATAATTTATACCTAATATTAGTATGTTCCGTCGTCCTGCAAAACGTGGGGTAAATCGTTCGCGTACTGTGGCGTTCTCAGGATTTTTCATTGAGGGGGTACATATAAAAAATCTGATGCCCCCTTCTTGAGAACGCCCATGTTCCCGTACGTATATGATATAGATCATAACCGTATCTTATTTTAATAATATAATAATATATACATGCACAATCTTTTAAAATATAGCGGTCGTTCGATAACGAGATACGTAATAGGTCGACTGTAGGTGATGATACAACTGATAGAGCGACGCGGAGGTATTTACTTAAAAAAATGAAGCTCGCGTTTTACATGTTCTATACGCGATTATAATATCGCACGTTATTTGTTTCGGGTCAGAAGTTCAACTGCAGGCGAGATCACCATACGGAATACATTATGGCGTATGGGCAGAGGTATATCTCTCGATAACGACGCCGTAATCGATTAAACGTCGATTTAAAAAGAGAAAAAAATAATTTCAGAATCAATGTAACAGTGCTTATCGTGCCCTGAATTACAATAAAGTTAGGTGAAAAAAAATGTGAATAATATCATGTAAAACGTTAATAGAATCTTCTATACCTGAACGTAATAATTGTATACGATTACAGCAGCATACGATTATTCCAAATACTTTTCCGTTTTAGTTTTAGATCATTTATTATTTCATAAAGTTCGATTACAATTTTCATCAATAATATGAATATTATACGTTTTACTATCGTTATTCAAAGGGCTATAAATTATATAATTCAAAACATATGCGGATAAGACTACATCCGGATATCTATAGTGAATGTAGATGTGAGTTACAACAATATTGTAATTAAAATCGCAAAAAATCACGGTTCAAGCGACGTATGGAAAAAACGTGTTTGCATTAAAAACGTATAACGTATATACATAATATTGTATTTTTGAATTACGTGCTATATTCTGTACGATAGATATAAGTAAAAACATAAACCGAACGTTATTTCCGTCGATCGGTAGTAAATTATATTATTTATACCTAATTAAAATTACTCCCCGCCATATAAATTACAATAACAGAAATAAGTGCAATGTTCGCGACTTCTTTGTGAGTACGACTGTTAAATTATGTTTAATATAAATTGAACGCTTGGAAACCGAAACGAACGCACTTAATTTCGTCTTTTAATTCATTTGCGTTTTGATAAATAATAATAATTATTTAAAATAGTATTATCAATAAAAAAAATCATCACGCGTATTACTCGCGGCGCGACTCTGCGTTACAACATTATACATGCCATTATAATGTTATGATAATATCGTCTTCATTTAAATTTTTAGACCCTGATTGTAAGCATAGATTCGGGCAATAATTATTAACCAACAAATATAATATAATACCTATAATATTCATGATAACATCATAATCTACCCGCATGACACGATAATTAATACGATTATAGGGTCGCCCCGCGGCCGTTTAGGTGTAATATAATGTAATAAATTATCATAGCGGTGTTTATTGTGAATTAAATCGTATTTATACACGTGTAGGCCGTTCGATGAAAAACTTATCTCTATCATAATATCATCTCGATCATATAATAATCGCTCTAAAGCTCATAACCGGTAGCAACTACATATAGTTTATATAATATTCGAAACCCGAAACCAGTCGACGTACTTATATTTATATGCGCTATAAACATTTGAAAATAACTGAAAAATAAATGG